>JBBPNU010000003.1:0-65540 GCA_038091055.1 Leccinum angustisporum
CTTCTCACACCCTGTAATTTACACATCGACCAATAAATTATATCCCAGCATTTTGCCGATGGGCCAATTGGGCCATTCTACTGTCCACTGATCGGCCAACGACTGAGACTCGGCATCTTACTGTTTGGACCATCCGCTATATCTTCTTACACACCGTAACTTACACATCGACCAATAAATTATATCCCAGCATTTTGATCGGCCAACGACCGAGACTCGGCATCTTACCGTTGTCCTTGTCGTTGTCGAGCTCAGATAGGAGCTTGAATAAAGTGAGCGACTTGAGATGAGGGCGAGAGTAGTGGGATTTCACCAACATATAGCATGATCCCGATACATTGGTGTCCAATCAAAACACAAATATAGCGGCGATTTCATTCTAAGTTATAATGTGGGACAGGAAAACAATTTTTGCAATGCAGAACACATGTTCAGATTGCATGGATTTGCCGCGCGACGGCGAAAGACGAATCAGAACTTCAACCTTCATTTCACCCTTTCTCCCGGCATCCGCTTACCATTACCATCATGATACACTTTGTCCGGCATCCGCCTACCATTACTAGCATGATACACGTCTTAAAACCTGCTGCGAAGTGGTCCATCAATGGCTGCCTCTCCAGCTGTTCGCCGTCCTTCCATTCTTTCCCTCTTCGCCATCGCTCATGACATGCACATACCACGGGCCGCCTTCCGTCATGTTTTTTCCCGTGCTTGCAATCGGTACGCCATCCCTATGCTCCCCCTAATCCTTGAATCACATATTCATTTTAGCCGTGACCGCACCTTCAGGGGAACAATTTTTGTATATTTTATTCCACGCGATGATGTCCGGGGCATCGCAAGAGCGTAGGGACATGTTGTTAATTACTTAGTGATAACCTTAATGTTACAGTAAATAAAGTGAGCTTGAGGTTAACCGAACTTACAAATGTGGAAACATTGCACCACCATTGTCAATCCACACCGGAGTGAGTTCCACTCCACCCAAAAGTCGCTCATGTGTGTGCATGAGTGTGTTTTATTGTTCCAAATACGTGTCCTTGTGGGAGTCACACACAACACATCCTCGCTACCACTGAACCTCATCATTCCCGGCATCCTTCTCGTCCTCGTCAATTTCTGGACATGCATCCAAAAAGCAAAAAGAGGGTTCGATTTGCTAGTCACAGAAGCCCTGAAAAGAATTCCAGGGATACCGATGACAGTGCTGTCACATCGGCAAGGACGGTGACGAAACTTGGTGAGTGGTACTTATCACGCCATTTACCACATGCTCAATTGGATGGCGGAACGATAGCGAAACAACGAAGATACAAAGCAAAAACGCAGGAACCGCTATTCATCCGAATTCCGGCTCTGTGTGTTCGGAACTCAGACTCAAGTCCCTCCCTCCCTCTCATCGACGAGCTGGTATATGTGGAGAACAGATTGAAAGAGCTACAAGAGCGCATCGATGCTAACGAGAAGGAAATTCGCAAACGCAGAGAGAAACTCAACGACCTTCTTATGGAGATCGAGATGCAGGACCTCGAGGAATGGAGGATGCAACAGCAGGCGCGGGTCCTAGAAAGGTGTTCGGGTCTGATGATGGAACACCGCGCAGCGTTCATACGAAGTCTCTAACTCTAGTACATGATTTTAACGAATTATTGACCAGATTATTACACATTCATTCCAAATAGATTGTACATTTACACGCCGAGTTCTAACACTTGCCACATACACCGATATACTAATGTAATCAAGATCTTAGAGGCAAATTTTATAGTTTTCAATTCATGCTCAGGAAATTCAGGCGAATGAGTATAACCAAGATCAGCGACGAATCGAATGCTACAATCGTTTCTACAATCTCCTCATCAAAAATGCCTCTGCAACTTCCAATTGTTCCGTGATATCCCAAAGTGTCATCTTGTCCCTAAGTACCTCGGCGTATCTCGCGGTAAGATGCCTTTTTTTCTCCAAGAGTACCTTCATATTTTCGGCGTCATCAACTTCCCTGTTGCGCCACTGACCGACCATCTCGTAGAGGCGAGATTCAAGTTGAAAAAACTCTTGCTGCGAGTACTCTTCTCCGGTGGGGGAGCTCGGAAAGCTTAAGCCTGAGGAAGTATCTGTAGTCGGATTGTCCGGGATGGATTCAATAATCTGGAGTTACAATCAATATTAGCTCACCATCAATTTCCTGATCCATAAGTTCTTCCGACCCTTCCGACTCTTCCGACTCAACGTCATCCACTATGATTGGACTGGATCGGGTACCCGAGCCCATGAGAACTTTCCAACTCTCGTGCTCTTTTGAGGACGTTGTAACCAACTGCAAGAATGCTGACAGCGGTTTTGGGACGGTTGTGCGAGTGTTGGATGGCGACGGCGACGGCGGGCGGTTTAATTCGGAATCCAGGAGCTGATCAAGCGTATGATCTGCACGAATGTTGGATGGCGAGGGGGATGGCGGGCGGTTTAATTCGGAATCCAAGAGCTGATCAAGAGTTTGATCTGCACGAATGTTGGATGGCGAGGGCGAGGGCGGGCGGTTTAATTCGGAATCCAAGAGCTGATCAAGAGTTTGATCTGCGCGAATGGATGGCGAGGGCGAGGGCGATGGCGGGTGGTTTAATTCGGAATCCAGGAGCTGATCAAGAGTATCATCTCGATCTTCGCCCTGGAGTCTTGCATCTGGCGAGCTGTATCGCGATGTCAGTAATCTGTTTACTTGGCCCAGAGCCTTCCTCTTTGATGCAGCTTGTTCAGCAGATGAATCAGCTTGAATATTCAAGTCCGATGAGAGAAGTCGGCATAGCAAGTCATCTGAGGGTGCCGTTCGCAATAGCGAATTAGGGGACGGTGTCATGATTGACTGCAAGAGATGGGATGAGTTTGGAGGCAGGTAACACTGGTTTGGCTTGACTCAGTGGTGAAAAGATCGGCGAGAGTGGAGCGACTCATAAGCATGTCTTTCAATCAGAGGCTTGTGGTATGCCGATTGCAATCTCCGATTGGCTTATTGTTCTCCAATCAGGTTACACTAGTTTTTGATTGTCAGAGCTTACTAATGGCTCCACAACTCTTTGAAGAAAGCACAAAATGCATAGCTGTATCAGAACGTCTCACGGTCGTTGATCACACTTCGAATCAATGCTGGACGAACAACTCGAGGTGTTGTTTCAACTTGTGGTGGCTTCAACTTCGGATGAACTTGAAGCATCGGCGAATGAGTTTGAATCGGCTACGCTATGACTCCGAGGCAGATACGTAAGGTAGTCGAATGGCAAGAGAATGCTGTGTTGTGAATTCCCATAGACATCGTCGCTATTTTTTCTTTTATCACGCTTGTGTAGGATGGCGGGCCCTCGCCGGCGAGAAGTGCAAACCGGAAACACTATCCATGTCACCTTGGCAGAAAAACGAACTCGGCGAGGAACGAAGACGGTATTCAAAGTTCGAAAAGAACGACCATCAAGGCAATCCTCTCGAAATTCTTTGATTCCGCTTCAGCAGAGAGAAGATACCGGACAGGCTGCATGGGAAGATAGAGATGACATCCTCCCTCATGATAGCGGAGACATGGCGATGACTCCGCATGTTCAAAAAGATAAGAAAGTGTGTATTTGAATCAGTTAAAGCCAGGGATCGATCTTAATGCACGACAGGGACAAGCTGAATTTATGAGAGATTGGCTCCCTTTCGCCGACGAGTACCTCAGCATATTGATTCAACATGAAGGTCATCCTGCAGATCGCCTATGTCACAAGGGGTGCGGTAGGGAGGGGAACTGGAGATGTCCGGATTGTTTCGGCAAACCTCTGTTCTGCACTGAATGTTGTCGCTTTGCCCATGCTCTGTGTCCTTTTCACAGGGTCGAGGTCTGGCGTGGCGAGTACTTTTCTGCCTCGTCGCTGTCTGCGGCAGGTGTCGTCCTACATCTGGGTCACGGAGGGCTTCCCTGTCCCAATGTCTTCACTATCGCTGATGGTTGGGAAGATGTTGGCGACGATGAAGAGGATATGGAGAATTCAGGCATTCCAGAGACTGAAGGTCTTCCGATGTTCAACGACATACTTGCCTCCTTAGCACACGACAAAGGCTCGAATATTAAACGGCGATTCGATACAGAAGGAAACCCTATCTTCACCATTCTCGATCGCACTGGTATTCATTCACTCGCCGTGCGACCTTGTACATGTCCCGGTGGGGATTCAGTTCACAAACAGCTGTTAAAAACGGGCTTATATCCTGCTACACAACGTTCGCCGAGGACTGCATTTACCTTCGTTGTACTTGAAGACCTCAGACTCATGAATCTTGAGTGCAAGATAACCACCAATAGTTTTTTCAGCTATCTTCGCCGTCTGACAGATCCGATATTTCCACATTTACAACCCGTAAGTATATATGTATGATGATTTTTGCGATTGTTCGGACGATTCTAACTGACATCTAGGACCGCTATCGAGAGCTGATGAGAATATCACGGCAATGGAGATATCTCAGGAATATGATCAAGTTCGGTCTCGGTCATCCCCAGCCTAGGGACGCAACATCGGGATCACTAGCTCTTTTCTGCCCTGCTTGCCCCCAGCCAGGCATCAACCTTCCGGAAGACTGGGAGATAGATGCCGATCACTGGAAGTATCAGCGAGCATTCGTCATGGATGGGAACTTTGCCGCTGAGAATATGAAGGCTAGGGGCAACAATGAAGATATCAATCTCACAGAGGATGCCGGATACTTTACCGGCGTGCGTGAATATGCCGAGCACCTGTCCACGGGTACAGATGTCCAGCAGGTAAGTAACTTGAACGGCGAATGTTGAACGCGTAATGATTGCTCTTCCGGGTAGAAATCAACCTGTAACGAGCATCACGCAGTTAAAGGCACTCATGGATCTCATCGTCACCTTGCCACTACCGGCATTGGTGCAGTTGCATGTGCTAGGCACGGCTGCTTCGTTCCGACCACTGTTGTGGACTTTCAGCTAGGAGAGCGGCAGATCAACATGGATTTTGCTCTTTGCAAAGCTCTAAATCGCTTGAACGGTATCCCAAAGGCTGTGGTACTGTACGACATAGCATGTCAGTATAGCATCAACTTTCCTCGCCGTGTCTCCGAAAGTTCTTCCCTCACGATTCCACCAAATTTACAAATAACTTGGGGGATTGGATTGTTTCACATCCATGCCCATCAGGACTCTTGTACACCAAGATATTCACCGAACTATATTCCTGGCGTGGGTCAGGTGGACGGCGAAATTATTGAAACACTCTGGTCGTCTTTAAACGAGATTAGCGGCAGCACGAGGTCGATGACAGCGGCTCATCGGCGTGAGGTTTTAGATGACCACATGCTGGATAACAACTGGAAGAAGATGGTGAAAATGGGTAAGTGGTGTGCAGCTGAAATTTTCGAAGCTGATGGAATCACAGTCTCCTCATTATGTAGAAAGTATAAAAAAGCTCTGAAGGGACTTGCCGGAGCAAGACAGGCATATGACGCCCTTGCCGCCAATGCTGATGACGAAGTTCTCCGAACATGGAGTGAAGCTGAGGAGAGTGCACAATCACAACGTGCTGGAGACATAAAGTCTATGGATATTTTCGATGTACATTTCAAACAAGGTACTAACTTGAGTTTTTGTCAATTAAAACACTAATCTCCCAAAGGTCCAACTAAAGCAGAAATGCAGTTACGCCTTACTCAGGAATCGGAGTCCCGTGGCTCAAACGGCGAAAAAGGTGCACCGGCATGGCTCAGTCTTGGATTGAAGTTGGAGGAGATCCAGTAAGCCGACCGGAGATCTCTGCATAATAGATTAAGTGAAACTGTTACATGAACAGGTTGAAATTACAAGAATTTACAGAAAAAATGTCCAACCCACCCACTGTTCAAGAGCAACTGGAATTGCATAACCGTCGACATCGTCTGGAGCTCCAACTAGAGAAATTTGAAGAGGATGCAGTCACGTTTATCGGCGAAACTAATGATGCCGATAGTTGGATGGATGAAGTAGGCCCCGAGCATCGGCAGTTAGTGCTCCCCTCTCTGTATGGACGGCGAAAATGCGAAGAGCTCGGCATTCAAAAACTGGCTGAAAAAGAACTTATTCTTCGTGAAGGACAAGCAAACGACACACTTCACCAACTCCGGATCGATCTCGGACACCGCTCCTACATCTATCGCACTCAAGTTAGACATGCCGACCATAGTCAACAGCGAAAGACCCGAGCTTGGGACAATGTACATGCCGTAGATGATGCCGTCAAAATACATGCCGCTATCTATAGGACATGCAGAAAGGCCATGGTTTCTCTCGCCCCTGCACCGCAACTGTTGGATACCTATAAGGAGTTAAAAAGAGAACACTTGACTTCCCAAACAACACTGATTGATCCTTCTCTTCCGGGACAGCGTAATAAAAGTCTACCCTGGTTTTGGACTATCGACATTCCTACACACGCCGGCGAAGATGACTGGATGTCTGAGTGTTAAGTCATCCGGTAAATTTGACATTGTTCCACCATGCTGACATCATTCCCAGTTTTCCGAGTTCAATGGTTACGTGCCAAAGCGGCGAAAGATCGGTTTCAAGAGGAAGTCACACTTTTGGAAGCCGAAATGGGGTGGACAATCAGTTATTTCCACCATCAAAGCGTAAATTGGAAATCGGCACACAATGTGGCGAAGAACAATGACACCGGCAGAGCTTGTCTCGCCGCAAGGGAGTGTGCAATGTGGGAATTGATGAAGGAAAATGCCGAGCGACTTACACAGAGATTTAAGATTGCTCGTGTCTCCACAAACACTTAGTTACTTTCCTCCCTACAACTTGTCTACGAACAGCATGGACAACTTGATCGTCCCCGGTCCCGCCAACGACTCCAACGATTTCGTTTGGAGTACATTCATGGTGGATGTACAACTACTCACCGTCGCCTACGAGATAGCGGAGATATTTAACAACTTCCCCGAACCTGACTGTACGCTTTGGGAAATATTCTGGAATAGGGTTGAGGAAATGATGGTAAGTTCTACGATGTACTACTTTCTGTTCATTCAATTCATGTAAGTAACAGAAAGCTGTTACGATGCTTGTTGGTGCAGCTACTTTGCAGGGCATGCATCTGACCATGCCAGAAACGCTCGTCTTCCTCTCTTCCCAAGGTTCGGAAATTCGGCGAGAGAAGCAACAACCAGAGATACCGACCACCCCACTGGCTGATGAACTTATCGAGGAATTGGGAGCTTTGCAAATGGATCGTTGGTGGCTAGATGCTGACGGGCTCAGCAAGGACCCAAACGCGAATAGGTGGACATACCGTGGGTCTGACAAGGTCGTGTCAACTTTGGTACGTGAACGACCTGTCGGCGAATCGTATTGCTTGAGTGGGGGCTAATGTTACCTAGCTTTCACAACATGTTCAGCGTGAGGTCGCTGCTGCGAATCCCCCTACGAATACTTCAAGATCGTCGCCAACCGAACAAGATATTCGATCGGCGTTGCAAGCGGTCCAGCGAGCAAAGGGGATGGTCAAGAAGATGACGGATCGCTACGACCACATCTCCCTGAAGGAAAAAGCCATGGAGATACACCGTGAGCTCGTGGAAAGGCATGGCGCACCGCCGGAAACTATTAGAGACGTCCGCAAGCATGTCTGGTTGGCGTCATCAAGGTCGGCGTGGAAACAGTTCGCCGCACTTGATCTTGCTGAAGATGCAGACATGGTCGTTGAAGAAACGCAGTAGTGTACAATCATGTTTATTTCGCCATTTGTAACCGTGTTTCGGCTCTTCGTTCCAACGAATTGTAGACTATTTTCGTGCTGGTCATCTATCCCTTGAGACATTGAGCCCCTGCTTCACTTGCAGATTCTCGCGCTCCTCTTCTTTCGCCAAATCCATTAACCGCTTCACTTGGTCGGTAACCACTCCCATTTGCCTCCGAAGTCCAGCAGAGCTATCGGATGCTTGCTTGAAGATATCGGCGACGTGTTCCAGCTTTTGTCCAGTCTCACCGGGCAGAACCGGACTCCGAGAGGCGAGTGTGTGAATGCCCCGAATTTTTTGCAACTGTTTCGGTAAGTACTCGTCCTGCTGCATGGAAACCAACTCAGTTTGCAGTTTTGCAAGCTCGTTGAAATCATGTTGAGTTGGTTGCTGAATCACGATTGCAACTACAAAGACGCTAAGTTCACGTCTGATAGATGAGTTGGGAATAATACCGTTTTCTTCTCCTGGTTGGCGAGAGTTCACTTTTATCGAACCGATCTTGAATGTCGGTCTCTGTGGATGATACACCGAAGTACCTTGTTCAATTTGGGACACAAGGACATCGACCTTTTGTTTTTGTTTCGGCGTGACGAGGGGAAGGGTAGGTTCTTCATCGCTATCATCCACTATAAATTCCACTGACTTCGGCTGAGCATTCCGCTTAATAGCAAGATGCTGCCACGATCCACCATTGTGCTCCACGTTCTGTCCTCGCCGGATCGAAGGGTTGTCCCGTAACGCGCTGCATCGTATTCTTTTCGGTCGGCATTGTTTACAACCCGATATCAAACCTGATGCATTGAAATCCACGATGCATGGATTCTTGCTTTTTTGACAACTGCTGCATGTCTTCTTGAACATTAGTTTTCGGCGAATAGATCTACCAATGAGTGCACATACCGGATGGAATTCCAAGTTTTCTGGTCAGTTACCGCAATGGTTAGTTACAAAGAAATTCCTGTGATCCCCAGCTTACCTTCTATCTCCACATCACAACTCTGATTTGCTTCCGCTATCCGATATCTCGTCCACCACTTGTCATCCTCGTGACTGAGATCAATGTCGGGTATCACGTCGGTGAGGTATGGCGACCAATCACAAGGTGGAATTCTGTCTTGACTTGTGCCATTTTCTCGAATAGTCTCGGCATCTTGACCAGACTGAACTAGTTGGAGCACCCGAACTAAGATCGAAGGCATTTTGATAGTTTTGCCGACGAGGACTTTGCCCCCTTGGATGAGCTGTACAATTTTAAGCTATAGAAATTTGTCAGTATCAATAGTGTTGAGAAAAACGAGCAGGATAATACGAATTCGGCATGCAAGTCCTTCCTCCAAGCGGTGTGGTCAGAGGGCTGAAGAGGTTGGACAAGAGCTGCTTTAACTCTGGCGGCATACACATAGATTCTTTGCTGAATGTCTCTGTGGGATATCTCGTTAGATGTCATATTTAGACTGTAATGGTTGAAAATGTGTCGATAAGGTCGGGGATTGAGCGGTAACTTTTGGTCTTCGGCTCGGCTTTGCCACTGTGCGATAAATAAAGAACCTACATTAATTCCATAATCCCTTGGTACTCATTAGGCTCGCCGAAAACAATGGAATATGAGACCTTGAGGATTCCTCATGAATTCATGGAGCTGAGTTAAATTCAAACATTTACGCTACTAATACTCTGTCATATTCAACCCATTTCGTCAGCTTGACTGAGTAGAACTTATGCATACTCTCTCGCATATAGTAAACATAACATATTCGTGTCCCGTTTGCAGCACTAACACCATGCCGAACCAGCTTGCCGCTAAGGAAACATACCGAGCCGGAATTGTAAAGGAACCGTATGCCAAAGGTGCTCAATTCCAGCACGGCCTCTTCGTAATCACCCACAGAAAGCATGAGGTCAAACCAACGGATGTTGGTTTTGGGGTCTCGGTGTAGTGGCGATTCTCTATTTGTGATCAATGTCATTGCTGTGAAGACGGAGTACCAATGGTCCAAGCCTTCGTGTAAATCCAGTAGTTCGTCGTCTTCTCTTAGTGTTTTGATCACGTATTTGCCAGCGGCATAAAGTTCTGGGTGAACGATGGCGAGCAAGGAATTCAAGAGCTTGGCTGTATGGCGATTGGAATCCATCCATGCTCTTGTTGCAGTTCGTTTTGCGTTTTTTAGAATTGGAGATGAGCAAGGCAAGTCATCAACTGTCTTTCCACATTGTTTAGCGATACGATGAACATTCGGCGAAAGCTTACTTCGTGTCCCTGTTGATGCCATGCCGCCGATACATTTAACAATCCACCAAGGTTTGGAGACTTGTAATATGCCGGATCAGATCGCCATGGTCGATTCTCTATCTTGCTATCCCTCTTCGGTAAGTTCAACAATTCTTCCGCCAACTTCGTGCATTGAATGATGTCCACCTTCCGAAATTTTAATGCAGCTCAGTGAGACCTATTTCCCAAACTTACCGTCCTTTTCTGTGTCAATATTCCAGGCAAATACCAACAGAGGATTCGATTGTGGCAGTCAACTACCACTGCAGGACTCGTCAGGATGGATGGTCCTTCCTTGCCGGTATATTGGCGTAAGTTGATAGCTTGGAATGTTGCCGCCAACTCGTTTTCAACCTTCAAGTGTTGACCATCAGCTCGACTGCCTATGGCTTCGCCGTATTCGTCGGCGTCCCAAAGAACGCTGACTGCAACAAATGAGTGTGAAGGTCATATATAATAGTTTATTACTCGCCTTTATTCTCATAGGCGATCTGTAACACACTCGCCATATGAGAAAGCTCTTCTTCTAACGAAGCATCGACAATCAGTCCCTCCTCCTTGCAATGATTCCTCAGAGTTTCAATGAACATGATCCGAATTTCATTTACATAATATTCATTTAAATTCTACGCTACTGGGGAAATTACAGAAATAGCTTTCATTGTATTTAAGTTGTGCAATGTTACATATCATATTGCCAATTTTCTTTGACGGCGAAATCATACCACTATGCCGCAACGCTTTCCAGAAGCGATGTGATCCTTCCATCCAAGGGCCCCGATGCCTGTGCAATCTCTGTGAGCTGTTTACGCAATGCGTCGTAGGCGTCGATGTCTTTCAGGAGCGTTGACTGAAGTTTATCGATTTGAGGGCGCAACGATCGAGATCGTTGCTCAGCGAGCAACTGTCTACACCCTTCGTATTTCTGATCGAGTAATGCGGTGGCGGCGGCCTGCTGCTTGAGGGTCGATTCTGCCGCGCTAGCCCGTGTGGAAAGGTCGGCGATGGCGGCCACCAAGTTGGAAATATGCGGGTTGGCGTCGTTGCTCCCTGAAGCGGTGGTGTCATTTTTCTGATTGGTGTCGCTATCTTCGTCGAGTTCGTCGACCTCCATAGAGTCGGAACATTCCGCCTTGCCGAAGAGAAATTATCCACGGTTCGGCGCAATATTAATGAAATAAATGCTTACCTGTTCCACTTCAACTTCGGTCACCCATCCACCATTTTCATCGTCCTCAGTGCTGGGATCCACTTCTTTCTCTTTCCCCTTTCCCTTCCTCGAAGATTTTGACATTTCCGCCTTGGAGTTTGGAGGTACTGCGGTGGTACCATCGCCGTCAGATTTTACCTTGACCCTGGAGGCGAGATGCCCCCAGGATTTGGCCGCATGGACAATGTGTCCATCCCGGTCCACGATCTCCGGGAGGTCCTGTAGGACACCGCACTTGCTCTTGCGGGAGGCGCAGGGACCACATGGCTTAATTTTGCCTGAGTCGGTGGTGGTCGCCGTGCAGGTGAGTTCCTTGGCTGTGCACCAAGAACATTTCTGTTGCGTTTTAGAAGACGACTAATGAAAGACAAAATCAAGACTCACGGGGTGGAAGAACAACGTCTTCTGCTGGGAGGTCTCCTTCGGCGAGTCCTTCTGGGTAGATGTCTGCTGCGTCGTTTCGCCCGAGACCTTCCGCCGCTTCCTTCTCTCCTGTCCTGTGGGCTTTGCTGAGTTGGAGCCCGTGTCCCCATTCTCGCCATCCCTGGCGCTCTCCTCGCCATCCGTTTGTGATGCTCTCTTGACGCCACCGGATCTCTTTGAACAGCCCGTGCCCCCATTCTCGCCATCCCTGCTCTCCTCGGCATCTGTCTGAGACGCTCTCTTGACGCCACCGGGTCTCTTTGAACCACTTGGTTGTGGTTCTACCACTGGCCGAGGAGATGTTGCAGGGGAAGTAGGGCCTTGAAATCGTATCCACCATTGTGCGGAGATATCACCCAGGTCGGAGTCGGAGGGGATCGAGGTATCTTGGACTATGTGCGTCTTCCAACGCGACCGAGAGATGAAGTCGTCTACTAGTGAGTTCTTGCTCAAGATGTCGTCCAATGAGATCTTGTCCGGTGGCTTCATCTGGAACTTGACCGCCAGTTCCATGACGATATGCGGAATGCGAATGTCCGGGACAACATGCTTTTGGAAGCAGTCTCGGGCAGATTTCTGATGGACGTCAGCATCGTACAGGTGTTGATGACATGGTACTCACCACTTCTTGGGCAAGCGAATCTATCCACTCTTGTCGTTGAGCATCCCCAACTCGGGGAACTTGGAGAGCCTGGAGGATTCTTGCCGAGTGAGAGTAGAGTGTCTCTTGAAGTTTCATAGGGGAGACGGAGAGCGTCATGATAGTATGCAATCAAGATGTATTGTATCGTGTGGCTCGGTATACACAAAGTGGACTTCGGCGGGCGAGAACAATGACCGAATTGTGTAACATGACATGCGCTTTGTCATATTTTCCAAATTTAGAACTGGCTTGTTTCCACTCGGGCAAAGTGGAAAATGTTGATCAGCGACAAAGCAATGTGGATCTGAAGTGTATACGGCATCTTTAAACAAATGATATGTACAAGTTACTACGAAAAAATTAAGAGTCGAAGAAGGATTACAAGTACGCAGTCACAGTCTAGGAACACGCCGCTCTTGCATCAGAGAGAAACACTTATCAAGCAGTTGGACCCGCTGCTGCATTCGGAACTCGTCAACTGCCTCCTCCTCTATTTCGGCTATTAAGGCGTTGAGATTCTCTCTCTTCTTTCTCAGATTTTCTTCGTTACCATCGACGAGTTTCTGTAATTGTTGGAACCTTTCGGCGATAACTTTGAGCTGGTCGGTGAGATGCTGAAGAGTCACGGATGCATCAGAGACTCTTGAATGTCGATCCATGAATGAAGGAATGCGTATGTAGAGGGTTTTCTTCATTCTTTCTTTCCGTCGTCGCAGAAGTTTTCCTGTCATCAAACATTCAAGTTGGTTTATAAGTGATAAATGTTTACTTACCTTCGGTCTTTGTCCTTTGACGGCTCGAATTCTTACACAGCCGTGTCCACCACTGATTGGAACCACAAGCGTAAATGCTGGAGCGTCGAATGCTCTCTTCGGCAATGAGACGGTCTTGGAGATGGCTACGGTAAACCACGGGGTCGTTTGCTTGGATAAGACGAATATCCACGTAATTCAGTTGCTGATCCGTCCTGCCATGGAGTCGGAGGTAAGCGCTTGCTACAGTCGGCGGGATTTTGATTTCAGGGTCGGTATTCGCTATCATCATCGCCGACGACTGAGATTCCCTGAGCACGTGCTTTCCACCGAAAAAGGCCAGACACACCGCTTCCTCCATAATTCCCTTCATTAACTCTCTTTCCTGCGACTTTCTGTACCTTGAGCTCATCGCTGCCTTGATTCTCTTCCAGTGGATGAATACCTCGTCTTGCGGTGTGATCGTGGTATTCTCATGTTGGCGTCGGGCGCTGCGGAGAGTGCGAATGGGTTCCATCCTTGTGTTTGTCGTTATGATGGCAATGGCTCGGTAATAGAGTAAGGGTAGAGAGCGTGAAGTGAAGAGGATGCCGAATGATGCTTGATTCAAGTGAGAGTTGCTTGGATCATAAAAGTTCCGAACGTGTGGACTCGGTTAGTCGTCGATCCATAACGGTGATGTAATTGTTGATACAAGCAAATACAATTATATTCGCCGAACCTGGTGCCACTAGCACAAGATTACATCAACTAGTTGTGGGGAATGCAGATGAGTCGCGGTCCACATACGTAGTAACACAATGGTTTGGCTGCATGCTCCTGCTCCTCCATCACTTTAGATACTAGTATCCCTTACAGATTACATGAACTACAACTTTTCCCCACGCTTACACACCACCACACTAATTTTGGTTATGGACAATGCAGATGTCACGGACCACATACTAGTAAAACAATGGTTCGCTGTATGCTCATGCTCCTTAATAACTATAGATACTATCCCTTACCCCAATTCGCCGGCACTACAACATCACTTTTGTTATTTATGGTACATGTGTTGTTCTTATATCTTATATACCATACTTGTGTCTACAAAAGTGAACGAACGAAAAAACGCAGTAGTTTTTGAGATCGTGCAGTTGACCTCTTGTCACATAAGTCACTCGCCGAGTACTTGCCGAAGCGGTGTTTAAAATGTGAAGCTCTCCTGACTCCCGAGTGGGCGACGGCAGTCTCGCTCAACAAGTCAGGTCTCACATGTGGTACATATGTTATTGTTTGTGCCATACCTGTGTCTAAGAAATTGAACTAGCAAAAAAAATGCAGTAGTTTTTGAGATCATGCATTTGACATGTTATCACATAAGTCACTCGCCGAGTACTTGCCGACGCGGTGTTTAAAATGTGAGGCTCTGACGAGTGGGCGACTCGCTCAACTTGAACAAGTTAGATGTCACAGGACAGGTCGCGGGCGATAGCGGCTGCAAATTACAGCGAGCTTCCACCTGAGCTTGATGTCTGACCTGTCTGACTGTCAAGGGCCTTCACGATGGAAGTTACAAGACCATCAATACTTCTGCAGTTGCTCACAAGGCTGGCGACATGATGTGTGATGTTTAATGGGCACAACGGTACGCCGGCCCTGTTTCCATGACGTGAGTACAACGAACATGACGGCACACCAGTCCCCACAGACCTAATGCAACGGACACGCCCTCTTTTACGGCGTGTTGTGACTGTCGTGCATTCTCGTTCGCCGAGCATACCTCGTCATCCCATCATGGAACAGGAGTATCGAGGGGCGAGCGAATATTACTGTATTTCATAACATTATGTGAAACACGTTCCATAAGCTGTCTGTTCTGGGGACTACAAATACAGCTCCTGCACAGTGTCTCGTTTACCGTCACAATACCTTCGCTCAACTGTGTTACTCTCTGCTTCAGATCATCATGCCTGGCATCGCTTTCACTGCACCTCAAAGTAAGATCCTAAATGACGCAATTCCGGATTATCAGCAGATTACTGGCAAAGATCGTGTCGCCGAAAGGGAGGAGCTGATCGCTGATCTCGCGTTGAAAGTTAGTACTGCGGACGAGCAGGAGGATGAGGAGGGGATGAAAAAGATTAGGGCTGTAAGTTCTCTTTGAGTTCCTTCCCAATTTAGGTTGATCCAGTGCGTAGTCAGTCAAGAACTGGTTGTCCGCCAATGCGAGAGAGCCTCGGAATGAGGCCGAATTCTTCAAGACAATTAACTGGTACTCTGTTTTCGTGGATAAGATGGCGGAGGAGATTCGATCGGCAACTGCAGAACTTACCGATGCTCGACCTGGCTCGAAGGATTATATTGCCTACCACCGTAAAGCAGCTACTGCAATGGCGAGGGAGTTGACGAAGGATGAGGTGACGGTATATGAAAAGATCGCAGAGAATTGGAATCGCCAAGGTGCACCTTCAAAAGTTCAGCAGAAGTAAGTATCCAAATACTTGATAATGAAAGAAACTGATTTTGTGACCTAGAGAACGGAGCCGGCATCTTACTCAGTTCTTCAAGCAGCTCAGTGGGACTCTTTGGAGAAGATTCGGCATACGCATGGTGATGCTTTGGGGGTGTGAAGATGACGAAGGCAAGGTATACCAGTCTTTGTAAGCTTGATTTAAATTTGTGAAAGATGGTTATTTGACATACAATTTAGTGTAGACCACAATGACAGGCATGGCGATGCAAAGAAGTTCGCCGAACTGTTCCATGGAGAGTTTAACGGGATGAATGATGAATGGGGGAAGTATCTTGCACGGGTATACAACAGTGAGGATTTATATTCATTTATATGCCGAGTCTAATTCTTTCCGTTAGATGAAGCAGGAGTTGCTTCGCAGGGACCTCGTGTACCATCCATCACAATCGGAGACAAGGGACAGCCCCTGCTTCCAGATGTCGATTACGCCGAAATGAAACTCTCTGACAGGAAGACATTACTGCGGGACTACTTGACGAAGTGCTTCCAACAGAGCACCGGCGACCATAAAGCTAAGATTCCCTGGGGACGGTTACAGCTCGAGCAGGATAGTTTCATCGATCCTGAGGCAGAGTATCTTCCGCCTGGGATCAATCTTGTCGATCCTTCACACATGAGGCAGATACCTTTGACTCGGATCCTATCTCACCTGAAAGATCGACAGGACGACGATAGCATTAGAAAAGTGTTCGAATTTAGAGCAGGATGCAGCAGGAACTCCGAACAGCGACAATCGCCATCGGTCAGAAGGAATAGTTCAGTACCACGATCTCAAATTCGACCTTCACAATCACCTACGCCATCGTCTCGATCGGTTAACGACGAATTACCTTGTAGGACAGTAGCAAGATCTTCGCCGAGCTCAGCACCATCCAGCGCTGAAGCATCTGCTCAGGAAAGCTCTCCGGTGCCTCACCACCCATCTCCACAAAGACAGACACCGGCGACACAAAAAGGTAAGACCAGCAATATCAATCGCCTTCGCTATAATTCAATTGTCTTGATTAGTTGGGCCGCCAAGAGGAGCAAAGAAACAGAAGAATACAGCTTCAAATCCCTCATTACGATCTTCGTCGCCAAGAGAAACTGACTCAACAACCGCAGCGGCTGCTCAGCGTGGCTCAACAGCCTACCGTCCATCGCCGCAAAAACAAATCACACCATCAACAAAAGGTACCAGTAGGCATACTTGGAAATATTCATCATCAATTGACTTATCGTATTTAGTTGGACCGCCACGAGGGGCAAAGAAATTGAACAATGCAGCTCCTTCAGTGGCAACGCCACGCCGACCAGATCTATTATTCGAGTTCCAGGATTCAAGCCGTAAAAGGGTGTTTCGGCGAGGATCTGCTGGTTGTCCTTCTTATTCAAATCTTGACTTTGACTCCCAAGTTGCATTTCTTGCAACCCTGAGTGAGTCGGATGATTACAGAAAATTGGTCTCTGCGCTGCGCTTAGTTCCGGTAAGATTTTCGTTCGAATCGAATTATGGTCGCTAACGACCAATAGATTAGGAACGAAGATCCCGATGACCTCCTTTCTATGCCGGGGGGGATCAATTGGCAATATGACTCCTACTCGTTGCCAGCAGAATGTCACAAGTGGTCTGATGATCACGAGGACATCTTTGCCACCGACATCTTCGTAGTTGATGGCGATCGCCGTGGGCGCGAGCAACTAACCGAAGTCACGCTATTTGCCGGTTTGCTCCTTCGGGACAAAGACCTCGTCAACGGCAAGAGATCCACCATGGCGGTATATCCGACAGTCTCTGAAGAGCTTCGCAAAGCTGTAGTCTCCGAGGAATATGTCGAATATTTCATCCTTCCATGGTGTGTCCAGTTAGAGCAGCAAATTAGAGAGGCGCATTCGAAGAAGTTCGACCGGAGGCCCCACAGAGCACCGATACATTGCCATACATTCGATGATACACTGAGCTTCTTGTCATCGCTAAGTCGAGAAGGAAGGTATAGGAAATTAGTTCTGAGGCTGGAGAACTTGAAGGTGACATTTCGAATATTTGAACTGATAGACTGGCTAATTACATCCAATAGGGTGGATCAAACACGGCGGACGGTTCATTGCCCTCATATTTCACACAGAAATATTTGCTTCATCATGCCGGCAGAGAAGCACACCTAGAATGGAAGAAGTGGGGATCCAAAGCGCTAGTCAAGCTTGATGTGAAGGGAAGACGCCGTAGCCTCGGTTACATGGCGATTCATGTCATGTTTTTCGGCATGATCTTGCGTGACTTGGAGATGAAGGGCTCAGAAAAGGTAACATGTGCATATCCTTACATTCCAGGTTACTTGGCGGAGTCGCAAGTGACTCCAAAGGATACCGAGTCCATTTTGAGGTGGTGTGCTGACATGGCGAACGTCATTGGCGAGCAAGACGGGGATGTTGGGCCAGGGAAGGCCGCTAAACGTTCCAGGGCACACGGCGATGAAGGTCCAGCCGCTAAACGCACGAGGTCCCAGACGGACGAAGTTGTGAAGGGAGCCCAACCGCCGGTTATCAATAGGGCAGTGGTTGAGATCACGGCGAAAAAGAAGACGAGAAAGTGATAGATTGTCAGGTACTACAGTACAAAATTTGCCGAAGCACTCCCTCCTGGCAGCCAGTCGGCGGGCATAGGTAAAACATGCTGCTGTACACCATTACCATTATTTCCGATTAGTTCGCCAACCTTGTTATTCAGAAACGTTAACTCGTTCTCCATGTGCAACGAAGTTTCCTTGATAGAGGTGATGTCTCGAACGATGTTCTCGTGAACAGTCGTATCTTGCTGAATCGCCGACTGGAGGACATTAACCATTCTTCGCCAATCGTGCTCCTGCTGTTCTATGTTTGAACCTTTCCCTTGCAGTCTATTATTAAGGGCCGCGATGTCTGACACTTGTTGATCAAGCTCGATTTGCATGCGATCCGTCTCTAGGTTAAACCGACTGATCGACAGTTCAAGTTCCCGGACTTGCCGGTCAAACTCGCTGGCCTTGCTGATTTCGTCGGCATGCACTGCAGGCAGAGCCTAAAAACCAATGAATTCGTTGCACACGCTCATATGCTTCCTTTCATACCTTCGCTGGCTCTTTCTCCTCTCTTCTGGGATTAGATGCCGCAAGATGCTCCATGTCCACGTCCATTGGCTCGAGATTCTACAACGTTCATTAGGCCTGATTCTATTCGATTATGTGACTACAATACTTACTATATCGAGGGAGTGCTTAGTTCCGGCCGGTTGAGATGGACCCGGATTATCTGTCTAACGAACAAATTTTACTTCACTTTACGGTATCAGAAACGGGTAACACGATTATGCTTACCTGTCGGCGAACATGGTCGTGTTCTGGGTGTGAGTCCTTGGCTTTCCCTTTGCCCTTTGCCGACTTTACTTGACCTCCTGACTTGGCCTTTTCCGGTACATCTTCCTTACTTCTGCTGCGTGAAACCAAGTGTCCCCAGGTTTCGGCCTCATGGACAACGTCGCCATTGGCATTTATTATTTCCGGGAGATCTTCTGTAACGCTACACTTGGATTTCCGAGAGATACATGCTCTGCAGGGTTTAATCTTCTTCGCTTTGGTAAAGACAACTGTGCAAGGATGACCTTTGGTTTGGCAGTGATCACATTGCTGTAGTCGGTCAGCCAGTTTCATATGTCACGAGGAAGTACCGTAGCCTTACCGGTCTAAATGTCAGTTCTTCAGAAAGGCTGGTCACTTTTCGCCGTTTCGCCTCCTTAACATCAGGATTCACCGCTTTGTTTTTGCCTGATTCGTCTGGGCGGATGCGTGCCACGTTTCCTTCTTCCTCAGAGTACTCCGAGCAGTCATCAGGAGGAGGACGCTTCATGCCGCTAACTTGTCTCACATGCCGATGAGCTGGATTGACATCGCCAGTAGTAGCAACGGTTGCCTTTGCCGGCACAGTGGCATTTGCATGCGGTAAATTTGACCACGGGACGGCAACGGCAGGTTCGAATGTCTTCCACCAATGGGTCGAGACTCCAAGTAGGTCAACGTTGTCCGGTATAGCTGAGTCTTCTATAATAGAGTCCCGCCAAACACACCGTTGGATAAATGTGTCGATGACTGGGCTTTCAGCGAGGAGTTCTTCGAGTGAGATGTCGTACTCAGACTTCAGCTTGAACTTTGCGGCTAGCTTGATTATTATGCGAGGAATCTTGACATCCTGAATGTCTCCTTTGGACAAACAATTACGGGCTGTCTCCTGGGATTAAATTTTAGTCGTTGCATTTCATATGCAGTCTGCACACGTACTACTTCGTTGGATATGAGCAAAATCCATTCTCTCTCCTCCGACTTATCGATCCTGGGCATCTTCATTGCAGCAAGGATGCGAGCTGCACGAGTATATAGCGTTGTTTGCCGCTCGACTGAAAGAGACATAGCGAATTTTGGGATTCGGCGATGGACAAATCGTCGGCGGTGAACCTTTTTGACTAAATATTTCGCTGATTTTCATCGCCGCTTTAAATCGCTCCCAATTTTGTACTGGCGGAGGTTATTTTCGGCGAATAAAGTCCTCATAAAAAATTAAAACATATACGTGCAACTTCTAGCCTGCCTACATATGAGCGCCCACCAGATTACTCAGCGAGTCGATTGAAAACGTTCCAGCAGCGGATCCCGGGTAGTCAAGGCATGGGGTGGCTTTTAATACTTGTGTGTAGTGATGGAGGTGGTGTAAACTCGTTCGCCGATCTTGTACACGAGTTTGTATTGTTTCCAACTCCTTGCTGAATTGAGTGGTACTCTGCGCTAATAGGTCCAACAATTTGGCGAATATTTGAACTGACTTGTATGTTCGCTCCAACTCCTCGCCATCCTTCTTCGCCTTACTATTATGCTGATCGACGACGGCAAAGAGCATGTCATAAGCTTCAGAGATACGGCGACCCAGCTCAGCTCGTCTTTCTCTCGCTTCGCACAGCTGCTGTTTAAGGAACCGTATTTGCCTAAAAGACCTTAAGCACAGCTTATGACCAAATTAGATGGTACTTACTCAGACGGTGCAGGCATGGCGATACTTAGAGAAATTTCTAAAGTTGTTGCTTATGTATGAACAGCATGACGTAATGCTAAATCGTCCGAGACACATGCTCCGCTTCGGTAACCGCATTTAGCAACAATAAGCGATTGGAGATTGTGAAAATGTGGAAGTTCGGCGGGGCAATGTGGAGTCGACCACAACAAAGTCTTTTGCTTCACTCTTTAACATGGTTGTTATAAACTCTAACCTCGCCGAACTTTTGCACTCTGAGTTGAATCAAGTTCGAACTACTGAAGAAGTCGACTTGGCAGCTCTTTTGGAGTCAAACTTGAACATGACCCCATCCCATCCTTCGCCGTCCCCGCCATCGTCCTCACAGAATATTCTGGATTCCCTTCTTACATCCGACCTTAACAGCTCAGAGGTTGTAGCTGAGGTGCATCTCCCATCGCCGCAACCAACTTTCCAACAAATCGCATTGGATGATCTACTCCTTTCCGACCTCAACTCAGTACCTATCTCACAGGACTCGCCGGACCAAGACCCATCACACAATGAGACCCTTCATGGTCTCCTCACTTCAGATCTCAACTCTCCGGCACTCTCCTCCATCTCAAGAAAGCGTACCCTAGATCAACTCCTCGAGTCTGATCTGAATATATCGCCGTCGTGCTCTGAGTCCCCTGTCAGAGAACCTGCCGCCAACCGTCCCCGGACGCTTACCCCTCCATTGGAGTCTCCGAAACTTTTATCGCAGGAACAAAGGACTTTGGACATCCTTCTGGACTCTGAGCTGAATGGAGATCCCCAGCCAGATGACGGTCCGATGGAAGGAGTTGAGGGGGAAGAGATGGGACAGGAATGTGAGTGGTATTTCGTGATGTTGTACCGCTATCTTACGTCTGCCAAGCAGATACGTCCACTCGCGACAAAGTTGAGGGGGAAGAGCATATGGGAAAGGAAGGTGAGTGGTATTTCTTGATGCTTGTACCGCTATCTTACGTCCGCCGAGCAGATATGTCCACTCGCGACAAAAGGTCGTTAGGTTGGCGGAAGATTCTTAATTTTGAATCTCGTGTCTTCAAGATCATCGGCGAACTTAATCGACAAGAACTCTATCCAAACAATCCAAGCGTCGGACTTCTTTTGGAGAGGAAAATGCATGCCAGTGAGCGATATTCTGAGTTGCTGAGGGACAAGATGACCCTCTGGGAAATCAGAGAGCAGCTGGAGGCTTCGGAGAGGACGTTGAAGAGAATCCTGCGAGAACGTTAGAGCTCAACTTACATTATTGTACTGGAAAGCTTCGTTTAAAAACGAAAAAAAAGTTGTTTTTAACAAGCAATGATGATTTGAAGAGTACCGACCATTGGCGATAGCTATTTGTCTGACATGCTGTCGGCGAAACAGAGAAACTAGATCTGTTGTAAGTTGAAGATCGTGCTGGCTTCAAAGGTCCTATGACAACCTATTTGTATATAAATGAAGTACGGCATATCGCCCCATCGCCATCCATTTCGATTCCCTTGAATCCGAATCTGTGTAAGACACACCTCACACCGGCACACATCTGCCATCGCCGTCGTCGATTCGCCGATCGGCGATCCGAGGCACTGGCATTCTGCATAATCAATCACCTGTACTATTCCATCCCTACATGCCAGTCGATACATATATAAGGTCTTGCTGTTCAACTGCTTCAACCGGCATCCATTATTACACTATCATCCACTTCAATAATCACCAAATCTCTCTAAATTTGACACTTGTACTACCCACACGGTCCCTACATCAGATGCCTGGTAATCTTCACCTGATTTTCGGTTTCACAGACCCCATCGACTACATAATCGGCGAGATATCAGAAACTCAGCTCGGCCATACATGCACCAATGCGCCCACGATGACCAAAATCCGAGTCAGTCATCGGCCAGCTATTCAACAAGGACAACACCTTTACTGTACATAACTCATATATCTCACCGAATGCCTTTCAGACAGCCGAACGGGTTGAAAAAATAGGTACTTGGAGCGAGTGGAGTATTGTAAAAGCTCGTAATATATATCCAAGCACTTTTGGCAAAAACACGACAGCTGACATAGGAAAAGAGGAGTGCGTACCCGGGGTATGTGACGACGACGACGATCGGCGTCTGCAAAGTGCACATTATCCGAGCTAACGTAGCGATCTTGCCGGGACTATAGATCAGAAGGGGAACGATTGGGGGGAACGAATGGCCATAAGCGATGAACCTAAGGTTCTTGAGGCCTGCATGAAGATATCGCGAGTTGAAATCCATAAAATCCAAGCGATGAATACACGTCTGAGCCTCCGAACCGTCAGCGAGAGCTAGAAGAAGGGATAGCGATGAAGGGAGTGCTGAAGCAGGCGCCATTCCTGGGTGATCGTCGTCTTCTCCACGTCTGAGTGTTGTAACAGAACTCGAAAGCGGCAACGTTGAAGAGGACTTCAATTCAAAGTGGAGCGGGAACAACACCCATGATGCTAGCCATACTGGAGATAATTTGTGTAAGGACCGAATCGTGGCGACATCGTACATGCCGGAATTATCTTACACACCACTGGCATGACCACCGGCAATTAGAACTGGACAACTCGATCAGTGGAATTCCCACCGGTCGCTCAGAAATGTTGTACCTCGTATTGTACTTCAGAAATTAGACAATGCAGAGCAGATCTACTAAGACGACCTCCATCTCCATACTGTAAGAACTTTGAAGTCAACGATAACCAGGGTCTTCTTACACGGACGCTGATTCCTGGGTTGACCTTGACTGATGACCTCCTCGGCGAAGTAGTGACTCGAGACCTTTCAGGTTATTGTGCTTGAACATCGAGACTTGAGCACCCCTGCTTGTCCCGACGCCACAGCCTCGATTGACGCATGGTTGAACTCGTAGGCACTGCCGAAGGACCCTTTGCCAGCTAAGGCAGGGTAAACGTGGAGTTGGTTGCGAAACTCGAATTAATTAGGGAGTCGTCCATACTGACACCGTCTAAACGAGAGTCACATGCCGAAATACCTTGCCGTTTGATGAAGATGTACGGAGGTTGGCGGTTCACCTGTGAGTCGACTCTGAGATGGCGAGGTTGAGAGAAATGGTAGGCGGGTGTTTCGCTATGAGATCATACGACATAGAGACTGCACAACAAGATACCTCTGCGATGCCGGCCACGATTTTGTTGAAAAGGTCGATCCTCTCCAACAGGCCTCCCCACATATTACCTATCGTCTGTACCACGCTCACGACGTTTGGTTCAGCATCAACCACTGAGCTTATTATGTCAATGATGGTTGCCGGTGTGCCAAGTGCCTGATGCAGAAGACAAGACAAGGCAACGTCTTGATACCCCGTGTAAATGTAGAAACCATCCGGCGAAACGGGAAACGCACCAGCACTTAGTCGTTCTGTGCTCCTGTACGGGAAAACTGACACGACAGTGGCGTAGACGTCCACGAAGGCGGTCATTTGTGTGGTAAGATCGCCAAACGATTGAGTCCCGGGGTGGACGGCGAGGATGTTGAGTCGAGGACAGAAAGGGTTCCGTTGTGGTGTTGTGTTGGGGGGGGGGGGTTAGCGACGAAACGACCAGACGACGGACGTGGGGCTGAGGTGGAGGGAGTTGTGGAGAGGGTGCGTGACATTGGCAGAAGAGATGACAAGGATGAGGAAGGGAGCTTGTATGTGATGGGTGGCGTTGGCGGTGAGACAAAGACCAGGGAGGTTGACGGCAACACGGCGAGAATGATGGCGAAATGGTTACTTGCTGTCGCCCCGTAGTCATTTGGGCGCCATTGTCACGTCGCCGTGTCGTGATCCGTCACATTGTCTTGTCGATGTTGAGGGATTCTGGTGTATTTCGTCCTCATCCTTATCATCGTCGCGTCATCCCTCGTCGTGTCATCCCTCGTCGCGCCGTGTCATTCTCTCATCCTCGTCCTTCACGGCGGGTGTGGGGGAGGGTGTGAGACGGGTAAGAGACAGAGACAGAGAGGAGTGGAAACACACCGGGTGGTTGTCGTCATCGCCGAGTAGGCGTCGTGCCGTCGTCGTGTCGTGTCTGTCGTGTCGGCGTGGATATCACCCGGTATATGGTGTGAGAGGGAGGGAGATACAGGTAAGGGAGAGAAAAAGAGAGTGAGGTGGCAACGCACCTAGTCGTCATCGTCACGGTGTATCTCCCCCATCATCCTCCTCCTCCTCGTGTTGTCGCGTCATCACGTTTTCGCGTCGTCACCTCGCCGTCGTCGCGTCGTGTCGGCGTGGATGGGGTCGGGGTATGGGGTGTATGGTTTGGGAGAGGATGTCGTCGTCGTCGTCGTCGTCGGGCGACCTCGTGTCGTTGTGTCGGTTGGGTGTGAATGGGGTGTGGCATAGGGTGGGAGAGGTGAGGTAAAGATGGAGAGTGGTGGAACACACGAACGTTGACGGCGACGCGGCGAGGTTGAGGATGGCGGTGAAAGCGTTGATTGTGAGATGGCGAGATTGAGGCGGGATGGCGTTGAGCGAACGGAAATGGTGTTTACAAGTCCTTTTCCACAGTGGAAAAGGATTCGGAAACAGCGTTGCCGTTGCTTGAGAATGTTGAAGGCGACAGGGAGATGTTGAGGATGGCGGTCAAAGCGTTGATGGCGAGATGGCGAGGAGGGATGGTGTTGAGCGAGCGAGAATAGTAGTTGCAAGTCCTTTTCAGAGAGTATAAAAGGATCTGGAAATAGCGTTGCCGCTGCTTGAGGACGTTGAAGGCGACATGGGGAGGTTTAGGATGAAGACGGCGAGTGGATGGCGAACTCGACGGCGAAGAATTTAAGGTTGAAAGCTTTAAGCGGAGTTTCGGTAAAACCCATTATCTTACCAATCGTCCCCTTTCTCCACGCTAACGACTCGGCGACGCGAAATAACAACAGCTGAACAGACAACGGGAACGACGCAGACTGGCGACACGACACCGGCGAGACGCTGCGAGGACGAGATCGAGGACGAGGACGAAGCAGGTACATGGTGACCCCGACTATGCTCACCCTCTCTCCGTCTCGCTATCAGTCACATCGTCGATGTGTCGTCGTCATCGACAGTAGTCGTTGTCGGCGATACACCGTCGTTGTTACTGACTTGGATGTGCTCTTGCCGCTATGTCACGGATACCGTTTCGGGATGTCACGACGTTGTCGTCGACGTCCCGTTGATGTGTCGTGTCGGCGTTGTCGTCTTTGCCACTCGGCGTCGTGCCATCTTCGAGTCGTGGCGACTCGGCATGCCAGGGCTACTTTTGGATCACAGTCCATGGTAGCCGCGGAAATAGCAGAGCACAATACTATTTAAAACAATTGCAAGTGCTAAATTCTGTTTTCTAACGATCCAAATTTCGGGCCTATCGAACGTGTTAGCTTACCATGATGTAGGTGTCTCGTTTTCAATCTTCTTGCCCCCTGCAGACTCTGACTGGTTTCGAGGCCAACCACCAACCACACACCTCTCCTGCCATACTGGCAGGGCTCTACAACAACCCCTGTGAACCGTCGGCACCGCAGCCACCAGCGCCGGCGTGAGTCATACTCAGGCTCGATGCGCAGCGACCAGATCGCTTGGGTTGTTCGGCGTTTCTATGCCCGCAATTCTTGGGTCTTTGCCAATCAAGAAGAACGTGAAACGTTCTTCATCACGCTGCTCGACAACTTTGATGAGAGATGGCCCGTGAGGGAAAGGATTCTCCACAACGTACCTTCAGATGTCATAGTAAATGACATGCAGTTGATTGCAGTGGAGTTACAGCTGTGCGATCTGTTGGAAGTAAGCCCGATTTCTTGCTCTTGCCCCGTTCTTTGCTAATAGCTGGACATTAGAATTTAATGCGCCTGTGGAGATGGATTGTTTACGGTCGGCGTCACTTCCAGCTGGATTTTGACGTCGTCAACTTCTCCGCTGTCAACTTCTCTGAGTCCCCTGATGAGTAAAAGAAGTCTATACAGTAGAATATGCCTGGAATGATCAGACGAGAGCTGACGGTCGTCATCGTCTTTGTGTCGTGATATGCCGTTGCATTGTAATCTTCACGTCGGCGGCGGCGGCGCTAGTTGTCATACCCGCGGGATCATAGCTGAGCGAGCGGAGGAAAAGGGAACGAGAGCAAGATGATGGCGTGTGGTGATCGTCGTGTACTCTCGGTGGAACGAGAGTGCGCGGCAGTCGCCACACGCCGTCATTGATGCCGGAATGGGGAACAAGTTGGTAGGTCACGTCTGATGTTGACAGGAGATGGCGATGTAGAGGGTGGGACTTGACCTCGACGGCGAGAAAGAGGCAGGGGGTCGTTGGGTCGTCGACAAGCGGCGATGCCGAGGATGCGGGTGGGAGGGCTCGAGTTGTGACATCGTGTGTGACATCGAGGGCGAGATACCTTGAAAATACAGACTTGGGCGCCGCTATAATATCCTGATCAGTGGCACAGCGGATTGACTCTCTTGGTTGAAATAGTCGGAAATCATGAGTGACCCTTTGCCTACTAAAACGTGAAGTTAGTCATGAGACCGATTCTCAGAGTTAACTAATGAAATCCTCCATGCCGATCAAACACACAAGAACCTCAGCGGCGATATGGAGCTTCTAAACACCGCTAACGGGAGCTACTACATGCCGAAATGCCAAATACAACGAATGTATCCAGTCTACCGAGTCTATTGTAATATAACATTTTCCGCACAGCCGTGTAGTATGTTTTGGTCCATGAGTAGTCTTGCCAGTGCCAAAGTGTACGTGTGAGAGCAACAACTCCGAGTCCGAGTCAGAACTCTGGATTCCCACGTGTACGACTCACCGTCGTCAATCCCTCGACACTCAAGGCCCGTTTTCCGACAGCTCGGGGATCGTCTCGAGCAGGCAGGACCCCTTCGACCCCTTCTACGGCCACGGGCAAACTTCCAAGCTATGTGGTCGTTTCATTACCCATCTCTTTGCGTGTCCGGAGTACCCTCCCTCCTCTTCCAACTCACCGTGAAGCTCCCCCACTTCATCGCCTATGCCTTGCATCGCACCAAGTTGCATTCTTCGGTCACCTTTGCGGCCCTCGTCCTGTTGCAGCGGCTCAAGGCCCGTTTTCCGACCGCTCGAGGATCGTCGGGCCACCGTCTTTTTATTTCAGCTTTCATGCTCGCCTCAAAGGTCATCTGCGACGATACCTATTTCCTTTTGCAGCTTCGTCGGGTCCCAGCCCATCGCCCTCAGGCTCATACTACAGGCAGCACTACCCATCGCCTCCAAAGCCAGTGTTCCCTCCTCCCCCAAACCCTTCTTCGTCTTGAAGACGGCGTATATTGAACTTTGCATCACTGCGCAACAGGAGCACCCTACTCTGGGATGGGACAGGGAGAGCATGCGTCGGTGCTGGCATTTTCTGGACTTGACGAGTAGAAGCTTTGCCACGGTCATCAAAGAACTAGAAGGAGACCTTGGCCGAACAGTACGTACCTAGATGCTCGCCCTTTCGTTTCCGTGGTTTATCCGTGTGCTGCTCTCGCTAACGTGTTTGTGTGTGGCAGATTTGCATTTATTACCTCGTGCTCCGCGGACTAGATACTATCGAAGACGACAAGACTTTCCCGACGAGGTCAAGCAACCCATTCTACGGTCATTCCACGAAAAGACCGTCACACCTGGTTGGAACTTTACGGTAAGTGGTCCCAAAGAAAAAGACCGACAACTTTTGATCGAGTATGATACGGTAGTGGTGGAAGTAAACCTTCTCAAACCTGAGTGCGTCCCTCTCGACATCGAGAACACCCATTTGCTAATGAAAGCCGAATAGGTACCACGGCATCATCCTGGACGTGTGTGCGAAAATGGAAACTGGCATGGCCGATTATGCTCAGAAGGCTGTCGCCACCGGCATGGTATACATCACGGCCGTCGTCGAGTATGACTTGTATTGTCACTATGTTGCAGGCCTCGTGGGCGAAGGCCTCACGGCCATCTGGTCAGCCTGTGGTAAGGAAGCCCCATGGCTCGGCAAGGAACTCGGACTCTCCAACTCGATGGGTCTCTTGCTCCAGAAGACAAACATCACTCGTGATTTCCGCGAAGACGCCGACGAAAAACGTTTCTTTTGGCCAAAAGAGATCTGGGGCAAATACGGCTTCAAGTACCAGAAAGAAAATCTGGAACGTGCGTCATGGGTACAAAGCGAAATGGTCTTGGATGCTCGTCATGCATGCGACTCGTTGGATTACATCAGGCTCCTCAAGAATCAGAGCGTCTTCGTGATCTGCACAATACCTGCTGCTATGGCCATATCCACGCTCTCCCTGTGCTTCATGAATCCGGTCATGTTCCAACGCAACGTGAAGATCAGAATGGCCGAGGCTGCTCGTGTATGAGTTCAGCGCCATTACATTCATACACGCGAGACTGACCGGTATCACATTGCGCAGTTAATCATGAGATGCACGAATCCGCGCGACGTCGCTCTCATTTTCCGGGAATTCGCACGCAAGATTCACCACAAAGCCAAGCCAAAGGACCCCAACTTCCTCCGGATCTCTGTCATGTGTTCCAAGGTCAGTCTCCGAGTCGTTTAGCGGACTCGTCCACTTGGGTGATTCAGGGTGAAACTCACACGCCTCTGCTTTGTGTTCCTTTATTTCTTGTAGATCGAGGCATGGTACGAGCAGAACTACCCCTCCTTTGTCTTGCTCGGGCAGAATGGCGTGACGTACGATCCCGAGGACAAGCGGACGGCGGTAATCAAGCTGGAGGAAAAGCGTACGCAAGCGAAACACTACCCTAATGGCTCCTCATCCGACTCGTTCCCTTGGGAACTGATGGCATTTGTTGGGGGTCCGATCACATTCGTCATCCTGCTGAGCGCAGGCGTCGTCTTCACCGTTGCGCAGGTGTATGCGTAGATAGGGTGTCATGATTTCGTCGTTCATTCTTTATTTTTCTTTTCCAATTTTATCCTAAATACAGGCATTGTTTTACCTCCGAGTCCCTCTGTACATACTCTTCGTGACTCGCATTCCGAACCAATTCGGGCATCCTTCAGGAACCTTCGTATTCATTAGTTATAGTTTTCCGAGTCCAATCAAACTAGTCATAGTGCTAAGTATCCAAGTTGTGTTATTTCCCTCTCCTTCCACGCAATGACGACAAAAGCGACATCGCTTTCATTGCATAGCAGATGACGCAATGTCCGCGACTCGGACACCGCGACGACAAGACGACGGCGGTGGCACGGCGGACGCGGCACGGCGAACAACGCAACGAAGGGACAATGACACGATGGCGTGGTGTGCTGCGACAGCACCATGCCACGACGACGTGACGATAATCACCGCGTTGTCCTCGTCGGCGTGTAGGAGCGACAACACAATACACACCATTGCGCGTGTTGTGCAGTCGCTTCTGTATGACGTCGTCCTCGTCGCGTCGTCCCTTGTCAACTCACCCTCGTCGCGTCCTCATCGCGTCGCCAGTTGGCGTCGTGCCGTTGTCGCGTCGTGTCGGTGTGGATGGGGGTATGGTGTGGGTGAGGGAGAGAGGCGGGGTGAGACGGGTAAGGGCGAGAAAGAAAGAGATGTGGAAACGAACCTTGTCGTCGTCACCTTATCACCTTCTCACCTCGTCGTCGTCGTCGTCGTCGTCGTTGTGTCGGTGTCGACGGGTTTTGGCGTAGGGTGGATGAGGAGAAAGTTAAGTAGAGAGTAATGGAAAGAAAGTTGTGGAAACACACCTGTCTTTGTCGGCGAGGTGTCGGCGTGGATGATTTAGTTGGTGTCGTGTCGTCGGCGTCGTTGTCGTCATTGTCGTCATTCAAGTTGTCGATTCGGCGTCGTGTCGGCGTGGACGCGTTTTGGTGTATGGTAGGTGAAGGTAAATAATGTTGGTGGAGGTTGTGGGGATGTTGAGACAACGAGATCGATATTTCCAAGTCCTTTGCCAGTGGTAAAGGATTCGGAAATATCGATGTCGCTGCACATCGTGAGGAGGAGGGAAAGACGGCGAGTGGATGGCGAGAGCGACGGCGAAAATTTTTAAAGTTGAAGCGGAGTTTCGGCAAGATAATTATACTTATTAGCTTTAATCGTCTCGCTATCATCCGATAATGCGATTTTGTAAAACGGCGAATATACATAAATGAGCCCTATATATCGAACATTTCGAATCTGTTGTGTATCGGTATAATTTTATCGTTTTCAATTTGCCAATATACTATTAGACTAGTTAACGGCTACAAATACCGAAAAAAATAACGCTATCGGACACAATGTAAGAAATTTACATCGGCGAAATAGAGACATGATTTTACTCAAAGTATACGGGCTGGGATAATGGGCCTATCTGTGGATAGCTGATCGTCTAAAATCATAACCAAATTTGTTGGCCAATCAGTCGACCACAGAGTACTAGCTAATTGGCTGCTCGGTAAAATCACTACCACAGTTGTCGGCCAATCAGTCGATCACAAAATACTAGCTAATTGGCCCATCGGCAAAATACATACCAAATTTGTCGGCCAATCAGTCGACCACAGAGTACTAGCTAATTGGCTGCTCGGTAAAATCACTACCACAGTTGTCGGCCAATCAGTCGACCACAAAATACTAGCTAATTGGCCCATCGGCAAAATACATACCAAATTTGTAGGCCAATCAGTTAACCACAGAATACTAACTAATTCGCCGATCGGCAAAACAAATACCAAATTTGTCGGCCAATCAGTCAACCTCAGAATACTAGATAATGGGCCTATCGGTAACATGCCAAGCCGCAGTTTTCAGGGAATCAGTCAGCTTCAGAATAGTAGCTAATTGGCCGATCGGCAAAATGACGAGCTGTAGGTATCGGCCAATTGGTCAACTGCGGGATACAGTTGTATCTAGTTAGTGGGCCTATCGGCAACATGCCGAGCTGCAGTGGTGGGCCACCGGTAAACTATATAATAGTAGCTAATGGGCCCATCGGTAGCCAAATTTTAGTTGTTGGCCGATCAGTAAACTTCAGAATACAGTGACAGTCATAGTAAATGGGGTGATCGGCAATATGCCAAATGTATTGGCCACTCTGTGTTTCGCCGAGATCTTTGCCTCATCGGCCGACATTGGCTGGCCGGTCAATTGTGGCCATTTGGCACATTGGCTGGCCGGTCATTTGCCGAGAAATTGTACTGCATTATGTGATATCCAGGAGTCAAAAGACATGTTGACTAAAGCAGACGACTCACATTCAAATTCAGCATTGCTTTGATGGTGTTGGATAGTGTCTGACTGTAACCTCTAGGCAGAGGGGGGTATGCGACCGTTTCTGAAACCGCATTTATAACATACTGAAACAAAGTTTTAGCAAACGCACCTTGTTAGTGTACTCAGCTCCCCGTGAGTCTTTGCCTCGTGGAATGGAGGTCTGAGGGAACAAAGTTCGTATATGAGGCATCCGAGGGACCAGATGTCCGATTTTGAGTCGTAAGCTTTTTCTTGCATGAGTTCAGGGGTCATGTAATACGGTGTCTGGTATGACGTTAGGCAAGACAAGCGAAAGCGAACCATGACACACTCCGACATAAGTATTGGCAAAACTTGCTTGCGGGAGCGCTTTTGACAAACCAAAGTCACCGAGTTTAACCGAGTTATTGTCGTCGAGGAACACTAAGGCGAGATAACGTCTGAGTGAAATCAGAAAAGCGGATGGTAGGCTCACCATTGTCTGGCTTCAGGTCACGATGCAAAATCTGTGGACGGCGCTCCTGACCGTCTGAGTCGAGGGCAGTGTTGGGTGGGTGATGACAGTGCTGCAAGGCGAGTACTATTTGCATGAAGTAGTTCCAAATGGTATCTTCTGGAACGGGTCTGTTGTGTTTTAGTGCTTGCTTGATGATGCCGGAGAGGCCGCCGCCGCCGCCGCGATACTCCATCTCGGAGGATGTAGAGAATGCCCGCATCTCTGTCGACGAATGGGTCGTGATTTCGTACAACGTGTTCGAATTCGTGGTCTAGTTCTTTGAGAATATTTCTGAGGGTGAACTGAATGAGGAGAGAGAACGAAGGAGGTAAGGAGACGTACACTTCTGCGACTATTTGCTTCCTACCACGGTCGCTCATGCGCTCAAAGTTGAGCTCCCTTCTTGCAAATATCTGAAGTGGAGAGTTGGTAAACGACAAGAGACGGCAAAGGTATACGAACCACGCCATCGGACTTTCTCTGAACTTTCGAATTAATTCCGAATGAGCCATTTCCTATGATATCGTGTGGTTCATGAAGTTCGAGAAAGGCAGACATTGTGGGTGGTGAAAAGTAAAACACGCTGCCAAGACAAGACTTCTGAGAAATTCACGAACTGACGTGATCGCGACATCTTACATTCTCTCTCTAGCATGTCCATCTTGTGAGCGACTTCCTCGTCGAGACAACGAATGTTGCCCTCACCAAGCAAGGCGAAGAGGCGATTGGCGTCGCTCGTCCATGTCAGGAAAACGTCGTGTAGCGTGTTTGCGAACTCGATACTTCAAGTTGGTGACTCGAATTAACTTCTGGTATCCCGTGGAAGCAGCGATGTATATTCCGTTGGGAGAAAACTTGACCTCGACCACTGGATTGTGTGACGATACTACTCGAGTAGTTGGTAGACTTGTGGGAAACAACCACAGAGCGAATTTCCAACCCCAAATGCACTATGTAGACAAGTTTACTAACATTGTTCCTGAGTCAGTACTTAGTTACTAGTCATAGTCAGCTTCCCCACCGTCCCCACCGTAAAGCGTATACATAACTCGAGTATCATTGTCCGAGTAATCCGATTCCCCTTCCTCTGACGCAGACCCGGAGTCAGATATGTCCCATTCCAGTTCCTCACCATCCCAGTAAGGTAACAAAAGCTCCGCATTGGGGTCATTGTCGAACGTCTGAGTAACCGTACGACCGATTTGTGGTTGACCTCGGAATATTGCAGAGGTATCGGACGGGTCGCCGGGGTCGGTTTGAGCAGCTGGATGGGTTTCAGTCCCAGTGAAGGGCTGGCTCTCGTTAGACGGGCCTTGGACATGAGCATATGTGTGCCCAACACCGAGACCCCAGTAGTACCTGAGCAACATATCTCGATCTACAAATCTTGACGCCACCTAAGCCATGATCATAAAACGGAGACGAATAGCACTTACTTGTTAACATAGTAGTATTTCCAATCTTCGGAATCGCGTGCAATGGGTGACAGTTCTCGGTGGAGTTCTCCATCACATCAGCAAATCACCCCCTATATGTATGGATCTGTACATATATGTACAGTGTTATACAGAACCACAAACTCACAGCAAGGTCCCCCTTTATATAGATCTGTATGGATCTGTACAGATTCTGTACAGATCCATACATACTGTCATATCTGTATAGAAAGTACAGACCTGTACAGCAAGTACAGAGTCTACAGACCTGTACAGACCTGTACAATAATGATACTATGTACAGACAGCTCTATATAGATAGTTCATTCACACTAGTATGGACTCAATCACGAGGGAAAACATTATCATTCCATTTCAAAGTGAACTAGGATACTACTAAGACCATGGACTTGGGGAATACATTACATTGGAGCCAGTTCATATTCATCATCATCACCCTCCTTCTGAATGCAGGCCTTCTCGAGTCCAGATCTAGAGACAGTTGATACAGGAACAAATCAAAAGATGAAAAACTTACCTAGCCCTCTTCGCCCACCTCTCCAACTGAGCAAACAGAATATCACCCCCCGTCTCATCATTCATGACTTGGGTCATCAATTTGTGGATCCTTTCATACTCTTGTACTTCCAAACTTCCACAAAGCCTACCAAGGTCTCGTACACTGCCATGGTTTGAGAGGCAACGTAGAACAGCTTTGACCTGCAGTAAAATCAGCATCACAGGGCAACGACTAAAGATTGGGCAACAAACACCAGTGGCAACCAGGACAACGGCAGCAGGGGGAATATTTGTCTTGAACTCACCCTTGTCCCCCAACAATTTCTGACTCGTTCCATAATATACCTCGGCACAAAGGTAGTAGAGTGCCCTGTTTGCGAAGTTTCTTTCAACGCCCTGCAACTTGTCAACACAGTGCACCGACATGATTGGACACAAGACGACAGGACCTTGGAGTTTGGTAGTCCACGAAGGAACCTCGCACCCGATATCAGTGCATTCGCCCGAGCTTTGATCCATGCTGGGTCGTCTTGATTCGGCTTAAATTCATAAAGTGACGGAACAAGATTGACACAGTGTTTCTTCAGCTCGGACCGAAACGTTGAAGCATCATTGAAGATCTGACCGAAAAGTTGGTTAGCGAGGATAAGGCTAAACGACATAACGTACCAAGGTAGAGAGCTCATTCTCGTAGCGGGGAAAATAGTCAGGCTCGAGTCGACGGCCAGCTCGCTTGAACTGTTGGAACATCTGTTGGAGGATGTTGCTAATTTCACCATCCTTCGCACGTTTGGGACGCGGGAACGCATCACCAACAGATAAATAGATACGCCACTCAAGTTTTGCTTCATCGATAAAGGTCTTCCACATCTCTGGCCAAAAGTTGCGCTTCTCCGCCTGTTTGTCCCGAGGATTCGGCCGTAAATCACTATTCCCTGACCTGGAATCATGTCCGACCCCGACTGAATCAAGGTGAGTTGCATTGCGGCGGTCACGCGAAACTCTCAGGGCATCTTCGGAAGGGGGTCGAGGTGCCCCGTTGCGCTTGTGATGACGGCGGAGGACATCAACTTGCTCGTCTTCCTGGTCCGATGGGGAGTGGTGGACGCGTGAGCGCTGTTTACGTTGGTGCCTACCGTCTTCCTGTGCTTGGCGATGGCTCGAGCCAGTCTTTGGACCTTTGTGCGGCACAGGCTTCCCTCGCATCTGTAGGTGCAAGCGACTCTTGTTAGACCGAGCTTCCGTGTTGTTGTTTGATGCTGGACCCAAAGTATAATTAGCGACGACAACAGCTGCAAGGATTTGAATTACCGCTGGCCCGGGCATGTTGAGCACGTTGAGCACGTATGGGAGTTTCACCATCGTCCTCCGCTTCCGTCTCCGTCTCCTTGTCAGATTCAGATTCAGCGCAGTCGTCCCTGCCTTTCTTATCACTGGCATCAGCCAATGACTCTTCTTCAGAACTACATTCTTCCATGGCACGATCGTCCGCGGCAGGAACCGCTTCCTCGGCGTCATCATCATCCCATTCTTCCCCGGAACCTTCCTCTTCGGCATCTTGAAGTGTCCGAGACGGGCCTTGAGCAAAAGAGTTGTTGTCGGCCGCCTGTAGTCGTGTCTCGATTTCTAAACGCTGTGCAAGGATAGCGTCTGTTTGCTGTTGGAATTCAGGAGACACAGTTTCTGTTCAACTTTTCAATCTAGTGGGGTATTTGAGATGAGAATAGAAAACGAACCTGATTCGTCATAATCCACCATAGGTTCGTCATCCATCCAACGAATGTCTTTCTTGGGTATCCTCTTGCTATATGGTCAGAATATGGTCAGTTGTACACTCGGTGAAAGCTAATGATATAGCTCACCCTCGGGGCAGAGACGACCGATGCTCGTCCGCAGCCTCACTTTGCTTGAATCCGAATCGTGAAGAACCTTCACTAACATGAAACTCTGGGCAATCGACGACCGGTGACTGCGTCTGTAACTTTGTGAGTCAATGGCCGAGGTGCAAGAGGATTCACTTACCGTGGCTTCGGGACCTGGCTTCTTGGAGCTAACGCTAGTCCTAGTGCGCTTCTTCGGGGGCACGGGTGCCATCTTATTGACCGGCTCGCCTAGCGGGACAGCATGTCGTGGCCGCTTCTGCGAAGCCTGTGTGACAGCATTACCTGCCCTCTGCAGTTGCTCCGTTGCGCCACCTTGGCCAGCGCCTGTCCGCATACTTCGTCGATTGGATTGACCACCGTGATCGGCATCAATTCCTGCCTTGCGTTTCATGGCTGTGAAAGAACCTGCAAGTAAATTTGAAATCATATGCTACTTAAATAGTGCAAACAACGAAGCCAAACACTTGAAAATACATACACAACAACTTGAGTGAGCAACTAAACAGTTTGGTGCGCGCTCAGATTAGCAAAATGCTACGGAGGCAACGAAAAGAAACGTACCTCTTCTAAGAGCTATCGATAGCGCCAGGGCTCGCTAATCAGTCCACCAGCAGGCCAGTCGTTAGGCACGGTCCGAGTTGGCAGATAGTTCCTGTACAGGTCTCAGCGAAGAATAGTTCCAAGTTCCTGTACACCCATGAGTACACAGCTGCGAACAGCGGCAGTGAACTTCTTACCTCGATAAGTGCTTCAGGGACTGATCCGAAAGCCAACACGGTCTTCGCCAACAGCGTCCACGACCGCGTCGACAAGTTCCCTCTCAAACCTCGTGCGGCCCTCCTTGTCTCCACCGCATCTATCCGTGCGCTTGTTGGACAACGTCTGGAGGAACTGGTCTACCAGGTAACCGTTTGCGCCGTGTATCTCCACACCGTCGAATCCGGCTCAGTGTAGGGCAGCTCCTGCCGCTTGCGCGTATGCGGCGATATACTCTTTGATCTCGTCCTCGGTCAACGGGCGAGGTGCCTTCGATGGGCCGGACGACGCAATGTCCGACGCAGACACGTACGGTGAGGGCGGTACCTGCTTCTCTGCAGCCCGACCCAGCGCCCAGAGTTGAAGGAAAATGTACGATTCCGTGACCTGAATTATCATGCATGGGTAAGGATTCAAGAATTGGATGGGACCACAGATAGGCTCCCATACCTTTTTCCAACCGTCGATTTACTTATCTGTGTAGATACCGGCGTAGGCATATCCTCCTGCGTCATGGGAGATGAATGTAGCTTCTCAATTTCGCACACGTCGTTCTCTTCTTCGTTGTCATCATCAAAGAAGCGCGGTCGGTCGTCCCGGGCGTTTCGATGGCAATACCATTTTTCCATCCCCCTTCACTCTATACGAGTAAGACAGCGCGTCGCAACGATTAGTCGACGCCCAATTCAACGGTGACGAAAACCGGTTACCTTGCTTCCTCCTCGACACATAGAAACTTGTCCCGTCCCCACCGCGAGGGTCCATACTCTGCGCCGCTCTCTTCGTAGGTCATAGCAATACCAACCTTCAGCATCTCCAGCGCGAGCGAGCCACCAAACTACTTGTCGAAGAGGAACAACGCCACGAATTGACGGAGCACCAAAGGAATTCTGACCTGTGCAGAATCTGAATGAACAAACAAACCTTCGTTGGCAAGACAAGGGACGCACCACATGACCATATTTGTCCTTGCGGATAAAATGGCAGTAGAGCGTCTTATCCATGATGCGCTGCCTGAGCCATCGTCGGTACACCTGGCAGGACGAACCACGCCGCGTCAGCGTTAGCACCCTCGCTGGAGCAACGCCCGAGAGGAAACGCCCGATTGGCATACCAGGCCTGCATTCGCATGTCGAACTAAAGCATACATGTGTGTTAGAACTCGAGACGCACAAAAAACGGACTCGTACGTGGATCTTGCGCGAAAACGGCACTTCCACTTGCATATCTACCTCGGGCAAACTTTCCTCCACGTCCACTACAACAAAAAAGTCAAGCATCACAGAGGAGAGCGGGATCGATTTGGACATACGTGCAACGGGCGTGTCAGACTCTTTCTTGACCCGAACCTCGACAATCTCGATGTCCGAGCCCGAGTACTCTACATCGTTTTTCTCGTTTCTTGACGGCGGCTGGTGGAATCTGCCGGTGATCAAGTTGGACGTTCACGACCGGGAGACCAGCCGAGTCGCCAACGATCGTCACTTTGAACGGCGTCTTGAACGGCTTTCTCAGACTACTGCTCGAACTATACGGTCGCGTGACTGCTCCAAATCATTCTCGGTGAGCCAATCTTGATCTCGCGCAACGCCGGCAACAACACTCACCAAGTGGAGGAGGCATGTTCATACGCATACCACTGTTACTCGTCGAGCGGGCGCTCGCCCTCGTCCCTTCTCCCGTCGTATGCACCACCTTGGCCCTCTTCGGATCGGGCAAGACCAATTTATCGCGTCCGGGCCGTTTGAATCCCAATCCCTGGACCGGCGCCGAATTGACACACTCCTAGAGCGTTCTTTGACCCGGGTCGGGTGCGTTCTTGCTTCCGCTTCCCAACGCACGCGCATGCTGTTGTTGTTGCTGCTGCGGTTGTACCGGCTCCTCCGAGTCATCGTCGTCCTCGTACCCAGCATTCCAAACCAACTTCGAGATGACCGCAACGGTATAGTCCTCATCCGAGAGGTTCGTTTTACGGCCCCGTGTTCTGTCCGGATACTTGCATACCTGCACACGAGACGGAGCTTTTTGTCAACCCCGACAAGGTATAAACCAACAACGCACGTCGCACATCTTGTCACAAATGCCCTCCATGATATCGTCGTCGGTCATATCAATAAAGTACCTCCATATTGACTCGGACACGTTAAAAACAGTCCACACTCGCTAATGGGACGCTTACGACATGTCGACACGTCATGATGTTTTCCGCAAAACTGACGAGCTAGAGAGAGAAACATAGGGGACGTGACTTATGGTGAGTATGTTCATCGATTGACGTACCACTCCTAGACTGTCGATCGACCACTGACTGGGCTCGGGTCCGTTCCTGGAGGATGCAGCGTTTTATCGTCTGGCGTGCGAGCTAGATACCAGCCTTCGGAGACGGAGGGCGTCCTCGCGTGCTGATACAAGCATGAGCAAAGAGCAAAGACGAAGACTGTTCTTTCCCGCAGTAGTACAGCACACAACGGGAGGGCTAACAGAAATTTGGTCAAGCCAGCACGTGAAGAGATACGAGGCAACCTACTAATCCATCGCGACCTGCTCTACCTATCACAGCGCATTAGTTTGGAAAGAGCTTTCGACGATAACCAACGTGTTTCTTGGTAATAGCCTGGGATGGATCAGCTATAGGCTACCGCTTTTTGCACATTCACTCACCTTCCATACTCTTCGGAAGATCATAGTGAATAATGTATCTAAGCCAATCAGCACGTGTTCACGGAATGCAAAGTGTGAGACGCGTACCGAACGTCGCTCTTGTCTATTCCCATTCCGAAAGCGATCGTTGCGCAAACCTAATGGAGAGGTCACGATCAGTTCCAGAGCAAATCTCCGATCGCGATAGCTCACCGCGTCAACACCACCTCCCCACTCCATCAAATTCCCATTCCTGCAACGTCTTGTTCAACGTTTTCGAGCTGTTCGCCGCCAACATTTCATCAAGTTGAAATCCACAAGTGCCAATTACTGACCTGATCCCTCGGTGATATGGTCTTCAGTCCCTTTCCACGAAGGTAGTTCGAGAGCTCATCACACATCTCTCGTTTCCGACAATAGATGATGCCCGAGGACGGGCGGTTACGACGCCGATGCAAGCCCTCGATGAATTCCAATATATCTTCCATCAAAGAGACTGTCTCCGGTGCCGATTTGTATCGCACCTAACGGAGACGGTCGCCATTGACCAAGATAGACGACAGAATGTTTCGCTCACCTCGTAGAAGAGGTTCGCACGATTAAATGGGTGAACCGCTGTAAGGAGCTTGTCTTCTACCATTTTGAGACTTCGAACGATGTCTCCCTGAAGACTAACAGAAAGGTGAGTGCCCCGAAAGACAAGGCAAGGTGTGAACTATCACTTTTTGGTGGCGGTCGCCGTTAAAGCCATGATCGGAACACCTGGAAAACGTTCGCGAAAAGAACCCAATATATGATACTCGTCTCTGAAGTGGTGATCCCATTCCTATCGAATGGTAGATTGGAGTGACGAGACTTGCAGAAGTCGAAGATGAAGTGTGTCGACTGAGAGTGTGTGTGCGGAAGGAGAGTGTGGTAATACCATTAATTATGATCGCATGTGATTTGTGCGATAGAGGAGTCGCACGTACTAATCATAACAATCAAGACCGCTCTACGGTCACATGTTCATGCGAACGTGCCTGCAATCCAAGGGTTCGACGACGACCGAAGATCGAACGACTTCAATGAGGTTCTCACTTGGCTGGTTGCCTCCGATGAGTCGTTGTACTTCAGATTGTAATGAGGCGATCATATTCACCCGCGTTTTGTGCGCCTTGCTTCTTTACAATTTCTGTGACGATCGTACCACCACTCGATGAGCACATAGTGGCGACCAGGCTGGCAAACGTACGAACCCAAGTCGCAGTTCTTTGCCCCGCTTTCGGCCAATTGCTTCTTGAGCTCCTCGATCTACTTGATCTGGTTATCAAATCTAATATTGTTCTTGGAAGAATGTCCGGTGGTGCCACAGTTTTAGAGAAAAACAAACAGAACACTTGCCGCCTGTTTCAACTTGGCATAGTCATAGTCAATTTCCTGCGTCAGGATGAGGTCGAGCACAATCGAAAACGTGCGCGTTAAGACAAGGGAGAGGAACAGAGATGGCAGCCGAGCTTGACTGGGTACATAACGATGTACTAGAATTGCGCGCGGTCGGTGGTCCATTCGGTGGGCGTCCTGGATATGATTCGCCAGGCGAGGTTGAACTTGGCAAAGGCGCGGAACATGTGCTTGAGCACATCTAAAATGAGAATTCCAACGAAGCTACACGAGCGTAAACGGAGGACAAAAACGAGACAAGACTCACATCATAATGAACGATATCCAACCTGAGCAATGATGGTAGATGATCGATGATCTCTGAGAGTAATCTAAACAGATGTTTTCGGACACTGTTGGAAGAATGCGAGGATGCAGAACGTGACCATCTAACATGGTGATGAGTGCATATGTCAGGACGCACGTGCCCGACGCATACTTACATAATCTATCGTAGCGGCGCACTTGCGCCAAATCCCCGACTTGTCACTCCTCCAAGGAACAAAGACAAACCTTGAAGGCGACTGCAGTACTGTGACACAAGTTCCGGTGAACACATAATAATGAAAACCTGGGTAGAAAAATATGTGTGCAATGCTGATATATTGTATTGTGCTAAGTAACTGGTGCGGAATAGACCACAACTTTGAGCCTTCTTCATGCTTTGCAACTAACTCAACGGTGTGCGAGCTTTTCTTTTCAGGGCTTATGTTCTCGTATCGCGGCTTGATTCAAAAAAAAAAAGTTAGCATGTAGGTCAAAACGCAGTTAGACGCTGGCAGCAGGGAGGGATCGGGATATGATTTCCACATTGACACCGTCCAGGCCCAGAGTCTCTGAGACCCCACGAAGATGGCGCTTCGGACCGGAAGACAGCGAGCATAAAAACAATCAAGATTCAGACTCCAGATTGATACATCTGTGTCGATTCTGCGACGTACCTCCCGACGCGGGAAGTTGTAAGATCAGCAGCCCATGGATTAGAAGACGAAGCAGTACGCGATACACGCACCAGACAAAAACGAAAATGCAAACGAAAGTCGGTCGGCCGATCGAGCTTTCTGGTTTGGTTGTAACTTTGCAGAGGTCGGAAGATTTCTGGTTGAGAAAACCCTCTCTAATCAGGGAACAACAATACAATCACATCATGTCCTAGATTTTCGTGCCTGTAAGCGATTTTGCAGGGTACCGAATGTTTGAGGGGCCCCAAACCCTCCCCCACTTCGTGGGAGTTGGGGATATATATAATGCCTGCGATACTGAATGCTTGGCGCTTACCATTCAGTGTTGTTACCTTTGGGCGTAATGGTTAAGCGGCGGGCGGTCTGACCTAACAGTGCCCTCGGCGGAATACATTTCAGCACCAATCGCTCACCGCGGGCCTCCGAAAAACACCTCCTACATGTCCTACATACCGAAAAATCCATTGACGATAATGCATACAGTCTTTTTTTTCTGTGGAGTGAAAACTGGTGCTTCGAAGACAGGAGAAGTCCCCGCCAGCGCCGCCGCCATGCGCAAACGACCAGCCTACAGTTTGGCCTTATTCCCTTCTGACAAAGTCACCGCGGCGCTCGTCAGAACCGTACTCCCCCGTTCTTTGGTCTCCGTGACTGTTACACATCGCGTGAGACGGTCACGGGAGCCACCCCACTGGCACGAAAAACACGACACACTGAATATCAACTGAATATCACCTTGTTGCCCTTCCTTCCACATTTCTGTGACGAGCGTCTCTCCAGGGTACACGACGCCAGAAAACCTGCGGAGAGATGCAACACCGATGATAACGAGTCAGTGCTCCTCGATAAAAAATACCGGGTGCCACGTGTGCTCGAGTTCGTAAATGTACCTGACTTTGATATCCTCGAAGGGACCAAACGTCTTGAGCTTCCCTGAGATGCCCATGAAACACAGGCCTTTGGATCATCGTCAGGGTCTTCCGCCTTGAGGATCGACGTAGGTGACGCACCGTGTAAGATCGGTTTCTCGAAACCACCAATCGCGGCAAACTCGGGCAAAATCTATGGGGGTGAGGGCGATCGACGGATTGATTCAGCAATACCAAACATCATGCATGATATCGATGGAATGGAAGCCCTGCGAGATCAGCAGTCCTTTTTTCAGACACGCTTTCACGAAAGAAGGAAAGCGAAAATGAGGCATACTTGTAATGGATTATAGTCGCCGCTCAATCTGATGTGCGCAATTAGCGTTCAAAGTCGTGCAAATGGTCATGAAACAAAGCGCCCGAGATAACGTCGAGATAACGAATAGGAACTGACCGGTATAAAGCAGCCTGAGTGGGTGACGTCTTTTCCTCCATCACGGCATCCGGCGCGCGTTTTGGCGGCATGTTGACCGCCGTCGCCACGCCTCTGTCTGCAGACACGTCCCAAGTATTGAGCCATACGCAATACGACCGAGTTGGTCCGATGAAGAGTAATGGGACGCACCGGCTCCACTGCGTTTACCACCAAAACAACCCGCTCCACGGATGAAGACGGTTGCTTGATTTTCGAACAACAACCTTCCTGTGTCCCGATCTCTGGTTTGAACGAGCGTGGTGACGAATGCGGCCTTCCCTTGTCCAGAACTTCGAGAAGCCTACGTATTTGACATGGTCAGTTGACGGGGGAGAATCCAGCCCCATGGGGCAGGTCCGAGTCGGGAGGAAGGTAGGCACGAACCGGGCATCGTTCACGACGTTGGCTTCAGTTGGTATGGGACCACAAGTGTTGCTCGCCGTGTAAAAGCTTGGCCTGTCACGTGAAACGAGGTTAGACTCGACCTGGGATAGAACACAGAAACCTGATCCCCAAGTGAAGACGTACGGGGTTGAAGTTGGGGAGCCATCCAATTTAAAAGGGTATGCCCGAGCTGACACCAAACTGTGGGATGACACCGAAAGTGGAGAGAGCGTTGAATTCGTCGTGGTCCTCGTATGTCCACTGGAGCTCCTGCTCGGTGGCACCGATGCTGATGTTGTAAAGGACAACATCGCGCTCAATGGTTTTCCGGGACTTGTGTCTTGGCGTCTGCCACCAACTACGAGTCTTCAGGGTCAACGAACATGTCGGATAGCTTGGACATGGTTTCAATGAATCAGTTCATTGCTAGCCAGCGAGCTTCAAAGCAACGAGGTCCGAGGAGGCTAATGACAATGAGTGTCCTAGATACGGACCTCCTCGGCACTTCCGCCCTGCCAGCCCACGGAATCGGAGAACTAAAGCTTTGATTTTGCAGAACAACGCTCCGAACCATTGATTGCAATCGATCGAGTCACCTTTGCGGTACAGTGAGAGGTAATCCGGAATTTTGAGGTCACGGTGGACATTCAGAAGCTTGCGGGTATCCATAATCCAAGTATTTAAGTGTACAGCTGCAGTTTGTGCGGGCAACGAAAAAGGATACCAATGGTAAAAGTCACGGAGGAAAAGGACTACAGAGGATACAGGCAGTCAATCAAATGTCTAAAGTACCAAAATCGATCGAAACTCACAGGTGTAATAACCATCTTCGAAGGCCTTAGTATCACTGGTGCAGGGCCAGAACTCGCGACGGATCACCAAAAAAAAAAGTGGGCACCTGTGTCGATGATGGCGGGTACATGTTATAGGAGTAAACGTGAGGCTGCTATCAATGTAAAGTGCCTCGTTCATTCCACTGATGTACAGCTCACCTCCAGAAGCGGTGAAAACACCTCTTTGAGGCAGCTTTCCTTCACTGAAGAGTGTGTGAAATAGGGATGCTGAGTGACAGGAAAGCCAATCCCGATACCATCTGAGAAGAGTATGTTGTAGCACTAGCAGCACCGATGGTCTGAATGTAAAAACATACGGTGAAACCAACATGGTTACATTGTCCGTGTATTTCTTACTTTCGAAAGTCGTATCATCCTCAAATTATATTGATTGAGGGCCTTGGCGGTTGTGGACATTGGACGAAGCGGTCCCCGGGAGAGGTTAGGGTTGCTTCAAGTGCTATATACAATTCCCATCACCGGTTGACGCTGCCAGTGGAACAAAGAGCTGGGTCGAATAAGACGAGATAGTGCAGTGAATGGCACTGACGGAAAACACTGGACTAGAGTGGTAACTAACGTGAATGGGTGTCCCGAATGCACGGAAAAACGTACCAATGAAGGATTTGGCGGGAGTACCGATACAAATGGTCCTGGAGGTCCAAGTTTGTCAAATCAACGCCAGCTCCACGACTCTGTGGAGACCCATCCCATTTCACAGCAAAAGCATGCGACATTCCTAGTCACGATTTTTTTTTTCAAACTTTTCATGCTACGAATGATCTTGCTACAAACATGTGAGCAAAAACGATGCCACGGGACGATATACGTGGTGATGCAACGTGAAATTTGAGCACATCAATATTCTTGGCGTTCAGCGACGAAGAGTGTTTGGTGAGTGGTGTGGCCATTGCTCTTCTAAGACCAGATGTTGGGGCGGCCAAAACAGCCACTGTGACCGCATTGTTGTGATCACCTTGAAGAGCGTGGAGTAGCGAAACGGTGTGGGGGAGCAGAAATACCAACAACTACATGTGCTTGACTTAAATGTCGGGATGTATCACTTCTAGGATGTAACCGGGTGATAAGGATCAAGCTGATGAAATTTCAACCCCACTCAGCAACGTTATTAAGTTGGGACATACGACAGTCTACTTACATGCTAAATTCCAGCGCCCGCAGCCCGGTATATGCACCGATACGCTCGGACGACAACAACTGGCATGTCCCCGATCGTTTGCGAAGTTGTGATCAGGCAAGATCAACGAAGTTAGTGTTGTGGTAGGAAGCGGTGTCCGGAAATTGACGTTGTTTTCGTCCGTTCGCTATACATCGCTGTGAAGTCATTACGATTCGGCTGCACTAGCATGCTGCTAGACAATCAAACAAAAAGTACGCTACAACCTCGTCATACGCACGATGTACATCCATGCAGCCCGACGAGAGTTACAGCTTCGAATTTACAAGCTCCCCCGTCGTATTATCCAGATTCGCCATGAGCGTCGACATACTCTCCGCCGACGTTGTCGGATAGGTCGCCCGACCATCGTCTACCACAAAAACATTGAAGATCGACGACAGAACTCCAAAAGGATACGCACCAAACTCGGTAAACACATCCCACTTTGCGACAACGTCCTCTGGCGCCAACGTCACGTTGGTCGGGAAGCCATGTCCACCCGTCCGTTGCCGACGCGTCTCGGTATTGTATTGGCTGGTGAGGTATCCCACGATGGGGGCAATGTAATCAGGCTGGCAAAGTGACGGTTAGTAATTGGACTTGAGAAGACGCCGAAGGAGGGATACCTTGAATGCATCGACCATCTCTTTCGGCCTAGAAACAATGTCAGCGTGAAACTGCATGAGGTGACCATCGACCGGCCATCATCGCAGTACCCGCACCCGGAGCAATGACGTTGCAAACAATGTTGTACTTCTTGCCTTCGAATGCAAGCGTCTTCATGAGCCCTATAATCGCAACTTTGGCAGAGCAATACTATCCATTTTGTGGGTGATATAACGACGCAGCAGACAGTCAGCACAGCTCACGTTTGTCTGTCCAAAGTTTGCGTCTAGGAAATATGATCTCAGACTAGAAAGTGACAAGATGTGCGTATATAAGACTTACAGATATCGACTTGCGAACTCGTCGTCACGATCCGTCCATACTTCTGTTTCTGGAACACGGGCCAAACGGCTTTCGCACACTAGCATCAGCGTCAGCGAACCTTTAATGTCGTCCAGAATACCCGCAAAACGGTACCTCTAAGATGGATCGCCATCACGAGATCCCACTCTTGCTCCGACATAGCAGTATGTGAACGATCCCGCAACACGCCCGCGTTCGCAACGAAAACGTGTACAGCGCCAAATGTGTCCAAAGCAGCCTTGACGATGCGATCGCTCTCCTCTGCAGAGCAACCGGAGCCGCTTTGCCGCCAGCTACGAGTTACGAGTTATGCGTTAGAATTCACATCCAGGACAGCACTCCATTCACCTTGTCGGACTTCCTCGCATACCGCGTTGGCACCCTTTTCGCTGACGTCGTTGACGACCACGTTGGCTCCCAGTCGACCATACATGAGCGCGTAAGCACGCCCAAGACCCGCACCAGCTCCGGTAATGATGACAGTTTGACCATCGAATCGAACCAGTGGCGTCGATTGAGCATTCGACGGTAGAGTGGAAGCGAGTTCGAGCTATCAACACGATGAGGCCATAGTCCTTTCATGTCCGAATGCATGACATACCGTACTCTCGACGTATGCGGGAGACCCTGGACTATAGGTTGTTTAGAAGAAGTAAAAATATAGATACGGTGTGCACTCACTATCTTGGGTTCGAAGAGTCGACGACTTCCGACCACTTGAGCTTGACCTGAACGCTTATGAGTTGACGCCAAGCACGGAGACACAATGGTCTTGACCGCAGAAGGCGTAAACGTCCAAATCACACCCTTGCTCCTCTCCCACCGATTCTCCGCGATGAAGCCCGCTCCGACTTCAAACACACGTCCTGACGCGTTCGGCCCCTCGGGGTGACAGACTGCGGCGACGAACAGTGCTATGAATTCGGGCTAACCAACAAAAGATCGCGTTCAGCCGTGAGTGCACAATCATCCACAAATCCATCTCACCTTCAACTTTGCAAGAATCTCGGGCGGCATGATGGTTTCTGTCATCCTTGATGTAGCAGCCTGTAACACGAGTCCCAACGGAGTCAACACGCGTGTTGCAGACGAGACACAGAAAGACACCGCACAGGTGCAATCGCAATAGCATTGATATTGTACTTGACAACTTCCCTTGCGAGAGCCTTCGTGAACTCGATCAAACCTATATTTGCCGTACTGTAGTTTGCCTGACCAAAGTTGCCTGTCACATTCGTGGGGCAGGTACACGTGTGAACGACCGTGCGACAGTAAAGAGAATGAAGCGCACCATAAATTCCCGAAAAAAAACCTCCCTATTCGTGGGAGTCGGGCCCCGGGGATGCTCAACAAGCACGCCAGAAAGATGTACGTACAGCTCGACCCAGATTTACCACTCACAGGCGTACCACCCGAAAGGATGAAGGTCATGATTTCTGTCTGCACGTCCTTAGTTCATTTTTTTCAGGACGACACAGACTGGAAAGAAATCGCCCCCAAAGTGCCAGTGGTAAGTGCTCACAATCGCGTCACTGCTGATAGCGCTGACCAGTAGACCTGCCATCGCTCCAGGGCCAAACGTACAACGTCATCGGCTCTGCGGGCGAGCTCCCAAAGCCCTCGGAGAAATCGATCGTGTTCTTAGAGGGTGAGATCGATCGTTTCTTCCACATATACGATCTAATCAACCCCTGCGCATAGTCCTTCACAGTTGGCCAGAAGTGGTACTAATGTACCGTCCAGGTCTGCTCGACGATCCCCCCAGGCCGATCTATTCCATTCGTAGCTTTTGCTCCCTGTGGTGCTCAAAAAGTGAGCGTTTCCCTGTGCGAGCGTCTATCGATGTAGTCTGGGAAATACTTGTTACATGAACTCGACCTGCAAGTCATGCGAGTGATACCAGAGCTTCAGATCGCCGTGAACTTGCGAGTCATTTTTCCTCGTCGCATATTCTTTTCATTTGATAGCACTTATAGATACTTGACTTTGGACATCCTTCCAAGAGCTTTGCGGGGCCAATGTTCGGACATGTCCCACTCCACCGACATCATTCTGAGCATTTACGTCCTCAGGTCAGTCGTCCTCCAGTTCAACGAGCTGTAGAGGTCAAAGATGGGTCCAGCGATGTATGCTCAACAAGGTAACACCAACTAATCCCTCTTGGATACTCACTTTCCAGTATAGACGCAGAAGTGTTGGACTCATTTGACCAATGCGCTCAAGGACGTCCCCGGAATCGATGCGTCTGGTGCGACCGTTGCAGGCAAGAAGTTTCTCGATCAGTTCTTGATGGGAAAGATGCATCACGAGTACGTCCCGTCTGACTTGTGTCACGCACGCATACATTCACCTCTGACGTCTGTTCGAGATCGTCCGGCTCGCGTTCTGGCTCGCGGTTATGTAACGTTGATCCGCACATGATCACGCTGTTCAGGGAGGACCGTCTGGAACCTGCTGTGGTTGGACTTTCGGGTGCCGATCGTCGAGGGACCGCTGAGGTCCAGACGGTTATATGACGTGTGGGTCCAGGAGTGCCCGGAGGGCTGTGGAATGATTGAATGATTTCGGCATGATAAGTTCAACTATACTCGGACCCGGGCCAGGGCACATCAAGAGCCGTGATAAATAGCTAGCGCTGAGTGCGAAACATTCGCACGAGACATTGAGTCATACCGGTGACCAGCTCTTTGTTTGTCTCTCTGAAGGGGAAATTTTCACCAACTATATCTATACTTATAGTACATACGCGGCCGGTTTGATTTAACATAAATTATTCCGATTGTCAATACTTATTCTCACCGTTTTTTTTGACAGGCCATATTGGCCGGCCGCCGATCTGGCAACCGGCTAAGTCCCAGACGCGCAGCTCAAGTGCGCAGGGTCACAGCCACCAGAAAGGCGCTCAGGCTCAATCTAGTACCAATGCCGATTGGCTAAAGGCTACCCGCGGTCCGTGATATGATTGGGGAACCCTTGCACCGTTATTTTCTCGCAGCTCCCAATTGAGAAAGGTATTCTTTTCGTCACATGGCACATGTTTTACTTTCTTACTCTCCTTTTCGAGTTCTTGTACCTCAAAGGCCTTCTTGAATCACAATTGATTAGTTCCCCCATCTTGTCAGGCTAAAAAGTTACGTGGTAAATTTGTTCATGTATCATTACTTATGTCTTTTACCCTGGAGCCATTCTCTTCTCTCGTCATACCCTGTTGTTGCAATAGGCAGTTCCGGGCCGGCACCCCGGTGCGTTTCCGCTCGGCAGACCCCGCCACAAGGGAGAACCTTGAAGCTTGAAGCTTGAAGTTTGAACACTAGTAGTAACTGTGACCGTGTGACATAGATCAGTGTAAATCAGAATGATACAAGGAGATCTTACTCTTAAAGCTTTGGGGAGGAGTGCCACCGAAATCTCGACCACCCAAAGAGAATATCCAAAACGTGTCAGCGGGACGTCAGTGCCACGCGTTCCGAGTTCGGACTCGCTCCGTTTCACAGCGAAAGGACTCGGATGTATCGTTCCTCTCGCGATTGTCCAGGCCACAGTCTGAGGATCTTCCTAAAAAAACAAGGCTGAGCAGAGTAATTTAATTTAATACAACTGTTCATTCCACGTACTCCCGGACGTTGAAGGAATCAACATCTGAGCGGGGAAGAACGGGGCGCAAAATGGAACTTCGGGTGCAATCAGTAACTCGACGATGCCACGGGTCAGAGGGTTATGTAAAGTGGCGTGGGTAGATTGACACTGCGGCTGCATCTACTCTTTGGCGACTACGCACAGATATTCACGCGGCTCTAGACTCGTCGCCCGCACGGACCAACTCGTGCCCGTCGCACGTTCACGCTCGAGGTGTACGACGCCTTCAAGGGCGGGAATTATCCACCGAAGCTCGCACAGTGTACGTCCCTACGTGCCTTTTTCTGACCCGATCTCACCCCCGGTGACACAGCCGGAAGCGTCAACGAGGACGTCGAGTGGGTCAACAACCTCGTCACCTACGTCTGGCGCATCGTCACACACCGTCCATGAAAGTGTTTCGTAAATGAACGCACCCGCTATCTGGTTCCCAAACGTCTCCCACTCATAACAACACAGGCATATTGTCTTTCGTGCCCATGATGATCTGGCAGGCGTCGTCTGCTTTGGCCACCAGGTCATTGCTAGAGCACTCGGTGGGTCCTGCGTGCTAAACAATGGCCGATCTGAAGTCACCGTCCAGACCACGCTAGGCAAAGCTGACACAGGTCAGCTCGTGCGATGCTTTGCTTTCCTCGGCTCGACCGACGTCACCCCCAACCAAATCATGGCCATGTTCGACCCCGCGTCGGTACCTACGCCAGAGAACCCTGACGTCCCGCTGTCATCTATTCATGTACTCACGTTCCAAGGACACCCTGAATTCACGCCCTCAGTCATGTCGATGATTATAGATACACGCCGGGATACTTGGCAAGGCGCTCGCCAACGACGGCGGGGATACCAGGAGATATCACCCTGAAGGGCTAGCTTGCAACGGCATTCGCAGAATAGGAAAGGCGATGTGGGGCGTAAATTTAAATTTGCAATACGACGAGAGAGGTGCGGACAGCGATTTTGCACGACGGCGGAAGAACGAGTATGGGTCATAGGCGTGGTCAGTGGTTTTGCAAGACGGCGGGAAGGGATCACAAACATCTCGGATTGGAAACACACCACGCAACAATCATGACGGTACTCACCGCCATGCACAGGGGACGGACGGTGGATTTGCAAGATGGTAGGAGTGTAATGCTGCAAGATGACGAGGGACATTTCCTGCTAGATGATTAGTAACGGGAAGTCTTGCAAACACGTTCTAGGATGGTACATGCACCCGCGGATTGTACGGGTACCATGGGGAAACTCGCAAATGGTTTCAACAATGTCAAAGCGCTGGTTTTCCGAAGAATATATACGTGGCCATGTAACTTTTCCTCGTCCCGTAGTTTAGTCTAGAGTCGTACGCACTGACTGGTTACTGCCACCGATCTTGGCTCCGGATAGATGGTCCACCCCACGGGCCCGTCGTTTCTGTTCGTAGGTCCTTTTGTCGAGTCCATCCGTTCGCATCAGGGGTAGAAGGGGAAAGTCATGCTTCCGACGTCCGAGATTGAAAACGAGGTTCATTTCGATGAACCTCGTGCTTCAAGCTTCCACACCACATGAACGCAAGTGTTGAGTAAGAGCGAATGATGAAGCCTCCTATTTTTTTCGTTCTTTTTGGTGAAGTTGGAATGGATTCGGGTATAATACCGGGCCGGCTGTGTGATAGACATGTAGCCCCTATCAGATCCAAAGACTCACCAGCCCACCGGGCACCCTGGACCAACACGCGGGGGGGACCGCTACAAGGTGTTCGTGTACCCGACAAAGAAGTGAATTGAAGGATAAGTTGGACCGCCAAACAGATGCCTACTCGACCGCCGACGAACTCCTAGTATCAATCTACCCACGCCACAGCACTGGTTGAACACGAGTTTCTCTGTCCCCTCAAGGGTCCAGCAAAAGAGGCTTAACGGGAGCCAAGTGACTAGACAATAAGTTCTACGTGGTCCCGGTGGCACCGCTTCCAACGCATCTTGAGACACGGTGGCGTACTTATTCCCTCTCTGAATCCCTTTATGACATAATGACGTACATTCTCACCCTCACTGGTTAGATAGATGCGCATATTCTCACGAGAGAACTTTTGACTTGTCGTCTTGCACCCCAGAGATTTACATACATGGATGCATGAGTGCATGCTTGCACAGGCATGTGAGCGCTTACCCTTGCCCACCCTCGAGTCGCCGTTTCTGCGCGTTACGAGGTTAATACTACATATCCCAACTGTTGTTATTGGAGCAAGATCAGTGGCGGTACGTCGACGTTTCAACTTTCGTCTCGCTTGACCGTATCAGGTAATTTCAATAATTTAATTTTGAGACCACCTCCGACGGACCGACGGACGCTGAGTGGTTTGCAAGAACGGTTTACTTACTTATGACTAACTTGGACGATTATATCATATCACGCTTTCCCACCTCACATTGTAACCGAGCTCAAATCACCTCTAGTGTCATGATATCGCTTGACAGAAAAAAAAGAAACTGGGGTGAAGATGCGGCTCCCTTGCATGTGTGCAAGGAAGTCTCTAAAATTTATAAATTGAAACAGACGACTCGGAGTTGTAGCGTAACTTATCAAGAAGCTGCTGAGAGGGCATACGATGTCGTTAATGTTGTTGATGCTTGCGAATTCACGGGACTCGGACTGTGAGAGTTGCCACCGAGTGACTGAGTGTGCATGCGGATTCTACATTCGTATGTAGGCCCAGTGACTGACTTCTTCACCGGAACCATGCGGCTTTCGAAGAACAACAGGCATTCTCTCTACTTCCAAACCCGTTCCATTCACCTTGGTAGGCTTTCACTCTATTCGTCGACTCATCGGTCGTAAGTCCCGCGAGCTACGCCACTGAATCTCTTCCGGCCAAAACTTATCCTCCAGCTCAGTCTCCCTCCAAACCATCTCAACTTCACATACGGCAACCAAAAATGTCAACGACTATGCAAACGACGAACTTTGATCTCGACCGTGAATTCAACGTGCGGCCGCGAGGTAGCCATGGTGATTTGCTTACTACTATACCATCTTTGAGTTAGACCTTGACACTGAAGAGCGACCTCCAGGTCGGGATAGGCCTTTACCTCCCCCTATCAATGGGGTTTGCGAAGCTGGCAGCGTACACGACACATGTATATCCGGATTAGCACACCAGGTGAGATCCGACTGTTCAAAGACGTGTGGTACAACCCGGCTGAAGAAACACTCGAGGTACCTACCTGCCAGGAAGAGGCTACGATCCAACTGGAAGCTGCACATGCTCGTAGCAAAGTCAGGCAGGCGGAACGCCTCCTTGCATCGCGCATGGCTGAAGAATGTGAAATTCTTGGGCGGCTCTATCGCTTCCACGCTGATCTCGCAGAAAAGCAACTCGATGCTGCAGACGAGGGAATCGGCACTGTCCGAGACACTATACGCCAGAGTGGTCTTCAGATCGTGTCATGGACCCCTCGTTCACCAAGCAAGTCTTCACAGTCTGGGTGGATGGGCAAGCGCAAGTTGTCAGATCCTCATTAGAAGTTGTGACCACATTTCACTCGGCCACGAAGTATCATATGTACACTGCAAATTTTTGGCAAGTTGAATATATGTTTCATAATATATTGTTCAAGTTCCCCCTTGAGGTGATGGTCACAAACTGTTACTGTGACTGGCTTCGGCGTTGACTTATACAGTATAGTTGTGGCTCTGACTGAACCGACAGGAAATCCTAAGACGAGTACACACCTGCCCTTTTTCAGCATCACCGCTCACGATTTCTTCCCCTCGTACCTCGATTCCTCGAACAGCTACCTACCAGTTGATGCTCTCCGTTCCAACGACCCAATGCCTCCGTGAGTCTGTGTGGTATCTTTAGGAAACCGACTCGACGCCCACCTATTCTACCTGCAGGGGCTGGCAGACGCCTTCCGAGACGCCATATGGCATTGGACTGTCGGACACACCACCGCTCCGCAGGCCCCACGAGGTCGATGAGTTGGCTGCAAAACGACCACGGTACGACACGAACATGAGCCTCGACTCTTTCCACGCAAAGTACACCTTGGAGGACGATGCGAGCTTCACGCAGATCATGCACGAGGAAAACAGGCTGCGGCGGGAGAGGGGGGCTAGGCTTGGGAGGTACAGAGGAGGGTGGAGGGACAGCGAGACAAGACGTTGGAAGCGAGGGAGAGGAGAGGATGTTCTCAGGCTGATCGAGGCACCGACGATTGCTGGGCTGATCGCGGCGGGGTGATCGCGGCGGGGGGGGGGTGGGAGAACCCCAAGTAGACAACACTGCGACAGGTGACGAAAAACATTTCCTTCCTATAGATCCGAAATTCCCTCATGTTCTCTCCAGACACCGATGTATAAACCTGACGTGGTACCAAGAGTGGTCAAGCATATCAACACACGGCTACCCGAACAAGATGATGCAGGAAAAACACAAAAGCCCCTCCAAGTCCTACCCAGAGTCGAATGCTAGATACTGCCATTGAAGGACATCATGTGAGTCCATTCACGCGACATTCCTATTCTTCCACTTATTCTTCGCAGACCACCCAAAGTCGCCGACCCCGTGCAACTTCTGCTCATGTCTGTCAAGCTTGGGGCTGTTTGCAAATGAAAGGATTCTGTTCATGCAGGAGAGGTAGGTCGGATGTCCTCGATGATAATGCTACCTGCCAGAACAGTGGGTACTATTCTATGATTACCTATTTCTCGTCCAAGGTAGGTTCTTCCCCTTTATACTTTCCTTCTGTTGATATCTTTTCGACATAGGTTCTCTTTGATATCCTTCCGTTCCGTCCAGTGCCACCTCTTCTGTTTGGAGGTATCGTACATGGGCTAGTCGAGCTGGTCCCGCGTTCTGGAAGTTCATGCTCGCACTGGTACCATTCAACTTGATGGCTGTGAATGTGATTTAGGCTATTATTGTCCATTGCATTCAAGAACACGATCGTGGCGAGGGATGAATCTTCATAAGGGTGTCGACTGGGACCGCGCGGCTTGTACAGTCGAGAATGACACTGGCGAAATCAAGTCGCAATCTGTATATTTATTGTCGGCCCTGGCTCTGTGTATATATAATAGGAGCACATGAAATAGAGTCCCCGCCCACGCAGTGGAGAGGAGGGTTTTGTCGAAAGCAAAGACGAAGGAATAAAATAATGAAAATAAATTATTCGATCAGGTGACTTGTTTTAGATCTCTTGTTTGGATGCTATTGGTATAAGAACTTGAAGTAGTGCCGGCGTCCATCATATTGTACTAATCCTTCCAAGTCGTTGGGGCTCTCCGAGGCTGAGGCTGCCTTGAATATGGACGTTGATTTGTGATAACCGCTTCGTTGCAAAATTGCTACAAAGTTGGTGATCTGAGCCACAGTGTGACATTCGCGGTTGTTATTATTTTGTTATGATTCATAAATATTATTGATTTTTTGGCGGGTTATATCGATCGTTTGCAGACTTCATACACCTGGGACTTCATACACCTGGGAGTCGGGGACAGGCGCTTGCGCCGCTACGATACAGATCACCATCTAAAATTCCTACGAACGGTTGCAACTGTAATATCGCTCGTCCAAAAAAAAATCCTAGGCCTTGTCAGCATCACAACAACAAACTTACAAAGAATATTCTACGCGAGCTGCGACGCGCCAATAAAATTACACCACATGCCATCTAACTGGAAAAGATGCTGCCCTCGATGCGGCAGGTCTTTTGACAGCGAAATGCAAATACAACGACATCTCGACCAACCACGCTCCAGATGCAACCAGTCAGATGTTCAACTCTTGGACCCAGAGGAACTCCTCCGTCACTTTAAGCACCGTCGGGTAGATGTTCCCCGGGAACCTTTCCCTCATAGAACCTTTCATGCCACTCGTCATGATGAATTGGACTCAACGGACTTGGAGACCAGCGAGGACGCCGTCTCGCACTCAGATTCTGATCCATGCACTGGCTCGGATGATGCTTTCACTACCGACTATTTTGAGGGAGCGGCGAAGGTCGTGGATAATAATGGACGAACGTTTATGAAAGCATTCAACGAGGACCAATTCACGTCTATCCGGGAACATGCAAACATTTATTACCCATTTTCTGATCGTGCGGAGTGGGAGTTGGCGGAATTCCTCCTTACTTCCAGTCTAAGCATGGTTGATATTGACCGCTTTCTTTCTTTAAAGCTGGTAAGTCACTTTCATGTCTTAATTGTTGTATGGCTGATGAAGGATATAGATCAAAGGTCTTAGTCTTTCATTCCAGACGGCGGCAAGGTTGCGCAGCCTGGCAGAAATTCTACCTGAAACGTCTCTATGGAAATGTCGCACCATCGATACTGCCCCACACCAAAGCAAAAATGTTGTCCGGCTTTTCTATCGGGATACTTTAGACTGCCTTCAGCTTCTCTTGAGCAATCCATTGTTTGAAAACTCTATTGACTTCAGCCCTTACCGTGTATTCACCACTGCGGAACGTTTTGTCCGGGTGTACAGGGAATGGATGTCTGGTGACCATGCATGGCAGCTGCAGGTGCGCTGTCATTTCAATGGTAGCATCAGTTCTAATCTTCATATTGTTGATAGGACCAGCTCCCCGAGGGTGCATCCTTACTCGGGATAATCCTCTCGTCAGACAAGACGAACGTAACCAACCAAACTGGTGGAAAAGTTGCGCACCCCCTCCTGATGTCACTCGCAAATATCCATTCAGCGGTTCGTAGCAAAGCGTCCTCTCACGCATTCCTCCCCATTGCATTCCTCCCCATCGCCAAATTTATTCATCCTAACAAGCGAATGCAAGGACTTCTCTCGGACCGTCTATACCACCAATGTTTGGACATTGTTGTGGAACCACTCAAGATAGCAGCTCGGATTGGGGTTATGCTGTCCGATCCGGTCGGTAATAGCCGATACTGCTTCACACTGTTGGCAGGCTGCATCGTTGACACTCCCGAAGCTTGTTTAATAGCGTGTGTCCGAGGAAAAACTTCGCCAGTAACGCTCGCGGACTATACCCAGTTCGGTGATGATGCTCGCCACCCCGAGCGAACGAGAGGAATCACCCTCGCTCATATTGGATCGATCGACACTGACCCCGACGACCTGGCTGCATTCTTCAATGCATGTGCAGATTATCGTCTCAACGGAGTCCATTTACCATTTTGGCGAGACTGGTTGCTGTCGGAGCCACCCCGATTCCTTCCTCCAGAAGTTCTACACCTTTTTCACCGTTCTTGGTACGATCATGATGCGACTTGGTGCATCCACATTGTCGGCGCTGACGAAATTGATTTTCGCTTCTCGGTCCTTCAGCCGATTACGGGCCATCGTCATTTTAGCGCTGGCATCACGTCATTAAAACAAGTCACTGGAAAAATTCAACGCGATCTACAGCGGTACATGATCGCTGTGATCGCGGGCGCAGCTCCGGCGGGTGTGATTCGAGCAGTGCGTGCACTGCTCGAATTCCGCTATCTCGCACAAGCACCTACCATTAACGACGAAGTTTGCCAGGATATTACTGCCGCCTTTACAGAGTTCCATTCACACAAGCAGAATATAACCAATGCAGGTGCTCGCAGGGGGGAGAAGGGGAACGTCTTGGAACACTGGCAGATACCCAAGCTTGAAATCATGCAGAGCGTCGCACCAAGCATCCCTCTCATTGGCCCTCCAATGAACTGGACGGCGGATGTAACAGAACGTGCTCACATTGACCTTGTCAAAATTCCTGCAGCTGCCACAAATAACAATGACTACGAATCGCAGATTTGTCGGTTTCTCGATCGTGTCGAGAAGTGCCGCGCATTCTCTCTTGCATTACACTTGCGAGAAGACCAGTCACGACTCTCATCCCACCCAGGTCTATCTATGGTTCCCTCACCTTCCGATGACTATCCCGAAGGCGGTTCACAGGTATCGCCTGATTCTCATCAGAGCGAATACGAACATTCGAATCCCGCTACAGACTATTTCAAGATGTCTAGCCATCCTGGGACCTCTCGTATTTCTCCTCTGCGAACCTTCACCGACGGGCCTGTCGCTTTTCATCTTAACTACGACCCGGCAATCAGGAGCATTAACATCGATGACGTCGCACAAAACTATTCGCTCCCAGACCTGCGAGCAGCGCTTGTGCATTATATACACCGCGATCACGATGGCCACCCCCTCCGAATTGGTGGACAGAGACGGTATGGCAGCAATGAGCGCCTACCGTTCGAGACATTACAAGTCTGGCACAAGGTCCGCTTGCAGCAAAAGTCGTATCACGACAGTACAATGTCGCTCCCACCACAAACATTAAACGCACATCCACCAAAGGCAGACTGGCCCAAAGGTCGTCACGATTCTGCGTTTGTCAACGTCAGCGAGAGCTGTAAATGGCCCTGGAGTGGACTCAATGGTCAGTCTTTCCTGTCCCATCACTTTTATTCATTTGAATCTTAAAGTTGCTCTCAGGCCACGTGGTGTGCGAGATCCAACTTATTTTCCGACCCACACCCTCGCGAGGTCAGCCTGGCTCATGGTGGAGTAATAAGTTTCTCGTGTATGCCACGCGGTTTGACATACAGGGAAATGATCCGGTCACTGGCATGCAGAGCCTGAAGCGTGCGAAGCGAACTAACGATATACCTATGGGGGATGTTTTTCCACTTAATCAACTTCGAGCACTAGCTCCCATTGTCCCAAAGTTTGGCTCAGTGGCTGATGTGAGGCTTACATCTAGAACGTCATCACCCTACACTACATCCTTTTACCTCAATCATTTCTTCGATAAAGATTTGTACTATGCTATCCGTTGATCAGTGCCCGTGCGTGCACGTGCACTTATTGTTCTGCATATATAGAAATTGCGCCAGCGTCCCCTTTGTAATATTGAGAAATATTATAATATTATTTTGATGTCCCCTCACATGTCTGCCAGGTTTAACACCATCCGTACCTCCTCCAATGGTGGTGCTGCCGAACTTCGCCGAAGATCTGGTCGTCAGAGGTCACTGGCGGTTAGACTCTATGACCCACTTCCAGCGACTCGATCCTCGAGCCGTACTACATCACCACGGCCAGTGAAAGGCCATTCAGCCAACACCCTGCCTCGGTTGGCAACCAACTCGAACATTGCCAACTCTCAAGCTCCCGAAAACGACAACGACATCGAACACGCTGGCCTCCGACGCCCAGACCACCGTGGCACCCCCCCTCTGGTTGTCCCAGATGCCGAGGTTGGCAGCGAGGACCACAACCTCAAACTTGACACAGGTATATCCATTCAAATATGTATATCTTCTACTAACTTTCCGTCCTATAGCTAAGTGTGAAGATGCGATCAAAACAATACGAAGCCTGCATTCTTCAATGGTATCCCAGGTAATCTTGGACTCATACGTGTTCGTCGAAGTTCCTCATGCCGTTCGAAGATGACTTTGTCCGTCAACGGTCGTGAATACGCATATATTGTGCAGGCGCTAGATAAGCCGGGGGAGGACACGCAGGCGAGGTAAGTATATATTTGTATTCTTCATCGTTCCCACCGTTCCTACTAACATCTATATCCGTCTAGGCTCACCTATTTTCCAAAAGACAAAGAACTTCTCATCGCGATGCCCGACGACGTACACGAGATGGCATTTAACGAGTTCCAAGCAGAACTCCGGAACGCGATTTGCAGCATCCCCCTGCCCACCATCGACGACGAGGACGTCGTCCTGATCCGAATGTGTACCAATGTACGGGTCGAAGGGAAGACGATCGTGGGCATCCCAGATGCCCAGGTACGGATTTGCTCCGCCTCTAGCGAGCCCCGCCTCGCTCATCCACAACCCTACCTATTCCTCGAATGCGCGTTCTCACAAACCGCGAACAACGTCGATAGAAAATTGATGAAATATATTGAAAGCTTTCCGAAGACGGTCGCAGTCCTCAAAATCACCGTCAAAGAGACGCCGCATTACCATTCCCCCGACTCCCGCTCCCCCCTCGCGCAACGGCTGGCGTTCCAGGACGTCCGGTCTTGGGAAAATTGGATGCCCCAGCGAACCCCGTCAAATGCCCTAGGGCCCGTTATCACCCACGGGACCACGTGGATAAACATTTCTGCGATAGACGTCCACATTTGGGTGCGGAGCGGAGGCAACCCGATCGACCTCAAATCTAAAAATACCGACACGCAGGAGTACGCGATCGGGGTAAGTTCGAACCTTTTATTTTATTTTTGTGCGTGGTGCTAATATGAAATAGAACTTATACCCTCATCGCGACATGACGGACGTAGACACGAAGCTCACATCGGCTCTCCGGCGAATCAGGGATATCGCCGTTCGATACGCCGAAAGAACTCTCGATCCCCAGGGATTCGACTCGGATCTAAGCTCGTTCAATGACGACAACGTGGCGGATCAGACCTCCGAAATGGATTGGTCGTCCGAGTCTGATTCAGAATCAGACTCGGCTCATCGTGATGACGATGATGGTAAGTCACGTTCCTTTACTGCATACTAGTAAATTGACTACGTCTCAGACCCACACGGGCTAGCAGCCGCCCGTGCATGGTCCCCGCCGAACCCTCTGGTCAACTGGAGGCGAATCCTCAAAAGTGACATGCCCGCGGCCACTTGGAATACCGCCTACAGGCGGTATTCCGAATGGCACGGGTCCTTGCGCAAGCGCGCAAGCGCGGAGGTGTCCAAGAAAGCCGGGAGCAAGTCGAAAAGGCGTCGGCGCCGCGGCGGTTGATTCTTCGTTTCCTACTATGTACTATGAATACCATGAATATGTAGTTTTCCGAATATCCGACGAGATGTCCAGCTCAAACCGGCCCTCCCGCCTTGCGCCGCCCATTCCCCACACGCCCTCACACGCCCTGGCCCCGCCATCCATCACCTTGTCCCGCCAGGCCTCGTCCAACGCGATACGACGACAGGGACGCGTTGACGCTATCATGTGTCATTCCCATCCTCGCGTTGTCTCCACCCACACCCTGTTCTCATTCAACGCAACCCGACGACGACGCGTAACCACATAACACGTGTCGTGCCTGCCCTCCCATTCCTGTCCTCACATTGTCCCCGCCCACACCCTGTCGTTATTCATTGAACTCACAACGGCGCCTTCCCCGCTTTCAACTGCCTTCTACTACCACAAGACAAGTGCCCCGTGACATGAGGGATAAAGCAGCTCGAGTAATGGGTAATTGCGATTCTAAGAACACTCCGTTACAGCTGAAGCTGAATGTTATCGCTCATACGATGGCCACAGCTCTTTCGCCGAAACCGAAGTACTAGGTCACGGCCCAGCCGAACTCAATCTACCTCACATCCGTCGTCCAAAATCGGATGCTACACTGTACGTGTAATTAGCCAACCTAAGGCGAATTGTTAACGAGAACCAAACAGGCGCTCAATGATCGTGCACGTACACTGGCCTCAAAAGCTTCAGGTTCTTTTCACTGATTTTCAGCGGCGCAAAAGGTGGGACGGCACCGGATGCATTGCCGACAGAGACCAGTGTCCCCATTCTTCTCAGCATCTCAAAGTCTGAGTCAAACCTACCAAACGGTCAGTCACGAAATGGCTGTCCGTGGAATGTCGCTCACGTGTCTTTACCAACGCCATTAAAGACGGCATTCACGCCTTCTCCCTTGGTGATTTCTAGGACTCTCTTCACGGTGTTTTCCTTCTTGTAGATGATGACATGGTCAGCGCCTATCTGTTTTGCAACCATTGCTTTCTCATCGCTGGATGTCGTTCCAATGACAGTGGCGCCACGAGATTCGGCGTACTGGCAGAACAGAAGGCCCAGGCCGCCAGCGATGGTGTGAATCTAGATGACATCGCCCTTTTTGACATCATATGCTTCCTCCATAAAGGTTATCGCCGTGAGACCTTGGAGAAATACGGCAACCGCGAAACGAGTGGAGACGCTATCGGGAATAGGATGTGCGTCCTTCCACGGGATGGAAACGTACTCTGCGTGTGTATTCTCTGCTTCCTTGTATACCCATTCAAGTCAGATTACGCGTGTCAAGTATTGGAAAGTGGACACACACCACGACGACACGGCCACCATTTGACCCTAGACACGTTGTTCAATCTTGGGAAGGCAGAGGGTAGCATAGATGCAGGTGAGATGATAAAACCTGCTCTTGCACGTGGCTTGCAACTCGTCGGGGCTACTACACGTAAGCATCCGCACCATGCTCCGCTCCTTTAGTGTTAAACATCTGGCGTAACCGACGAGTATAGGAAAACGATCGGAAAGGATGCAGCTCTCGAGCGAAGATTCCAACCTGTGCAAATTCAAGAGCCAACGGTGGGGGCTACCATCTCTATCCTGCGTACCATGGTGTCGAGATTGCAGACAGCGCTTTGGTAACTGGTGCGCCTAGATCTGATTATTTATATCTTGCTCATGCTTTCTGTCCAGCTGCCGCGTACGGCGCGCGGTATATCTCAGATCGGTATCTTCCCGACAAGGCGATTGACCTCGTGGACGAGGCTGCATCTGCCCTGCGGCTCGCTCAGGAGTCTAAGCCTCTGATTCGTCCAAATTCAAGGAGCTCTTAAAAACTTGCGTTCGGCACCCCGTCTTGCGCAGGATGTGTCCTACGAGTCGCTGCAGCCTGATGGACTCCGCTCGACTTTGATGCCATTTCAGAGACGGACCGTCGCTTGGATGCTAGGGCGTGAGGGTAAACGGATCACACTAACAGGGACAGTTGTGCCCTTTGATGAATCGACGCCCTCTTCAAGTCTACAGAGCAGCCACTTGCCACCGTTTTGGGAAGAGATAACTTTTGGGGGGTCAAAGTTTGTGTTTCAACCGCCTTACAAGTGCCCTTAGTCCTACCCTCCCCGAGGCCCCTACTGCACTTGGAGGCGTACTTGCCGAAGAACCTGGTCTGCTCCCGTTTTATATACCATGTTGCGTGACTTACACAACTTGAATTGTTTAATTAGGCCTTGGGAAAACGATGGAATGCATCTCGTTAATGCTTCTCAACCCAGCTCCCGAAGGGAATCCCGCTAGTCAGAGATGGGATCCAAAGGCAGAGTTGAAGGTCAAGGAGATCAAGGTATCCTCGAGCCCTGTTGTACGCCCCATGTGATATTTCTCAACGTGTCGTGTTATCAGATCACCCTCTTATCACCCCACTCGCATTGGCGGGCCAGTGGGCAGACGAACTCTCTGCTCATGCACCTGATTTGAAAGTATCTGTATACGAAGGTTGGGCTAAGCTGAGGGTACCGATAACGGAGGCTGACGTCGAAGCCGAGAGGATGAAGCGTCGCCCTGCGGCAACCAGGCACATCAACCAATTTGATGTCTGCATCACGACATACGACGTGCTTCGGGCGGACACATTTGTTGTCCATGCCCCTCGTGAATGTCCCCGCAGACAAGGCAGAGATTATAAGCAACTGAGGCAGCCGAGTCCCTTGGTGACGTGCGAGTGGTATCGGGTGATCATGGATGAGGTGCAGATGGGAACAGGCAAATCTATGTTCGTTTATTTCATCTCGAGTATTTTGCAAGGCGATGGAAGAATATCGTACTGATTCTTCTAATCCAGTGATATGGTGTCTCTTATTCCCCGTCTTTCTTCCTTCGCCGTCTCCGGGACTCCTGCGCGTTCCCGAGTCTCGGACCTTATCGGCGCTTTTCGATTCTTGCGCATCGGTGACCTTGGGGCACCGACAAGAATGTGGAGAAAGAAGCCCAGGCATTGAGAGATCTGAGGACGACAAAGTCAAACCGGCGATCAAGGAAGGGGTTTGGAAAAGGGAAAAGGAAGGGAATTTGAGCGCGATTCGATGTCACCAGTATCTGATTTCAATCTTGAATCCGACAACGACGGGGATGCCGAAGATCGTGGGTTACCCAAGATGCCCGCTGGAGAAGACCACATGACGGGGTGAATGGCGTTGCAAGCTCGCCTGTGAGAATGTTCTATAGCTCTTCATCGGGTCAAATTCTTGCAGGGAGATATGTACCACATCCTCGGACTTTCCTATTCGGAGCAGGAAGATGCGGCGTATGGGGTCCCGTAACGCAATCTACCGATCAGCCAATGGATGTACGAGATAGACGACGTGTACGGAAACAGCAACAACGTGAAGAATCGGTGCAACTTGAGGCGTAAGTTCAGCGACTTCATAATCGAAGATCGAACCTTAAAAGTTGCTGACATTTGGCGGGCGCACACACAGGTATCATGATTGGGAATATTTTCATCTATCCGCAATTTGAGGCCTTACCAAACGTTTGTGAAATACGAGCGGATTCGGAGGAAGTTGTTTCCTCCCCGCAAAGACGACTCGGAGGAAGATGCGTACCACAATGTCAAGTCCCCGCCCCTTCCCCTCCGACCTCTTGCTCTCCTGCACACTCACGACACGCCACGCGGGATAATGCCGAGGAGCGTGCGGGAGGGAGAGAGAGAGAGAGAGAGAGAGAGAGAGAGAGAGAGGGAGAGAGGGTGTCGGGGTCGAGGAGGAAGAGCATAACAAACTAATACTACCAAGGATTACTAGCACAATACTACCCTCCTGGATCTCTTCCGCAGCATCCCACTCGTAAAACTGCCAGTGATTAGTATCCTCCAACTCGAAGTTGAACCAGTAGTAGTGACGCGTGGTCATTGTCACGCCGACGTGGCAATGGTGGCATACCGTGTTGTCATGCCGTTGTCGAGCTTGTGATGTTGTCCTCGTCGCGGTCATTGTCATATTCACGTTGTCGTCTGGACATGACTCGTCGTTGGCGTTGTCATCTCCGTCATCTCTTCACCGAGTCCTCGTCGTCGTCCGAGTCGACACATGTTGTCCACTCATCGTCGCCGTTATCGTCGTCGTCTCCTCGACATGTTGTCGTCGCTCGTCATCGTCGTTGGTCCACGTCACATTGTCATCAGTCAACACGGTCGCGTCCGAGTCGTCCTGGTCGTCGACTTGCTAGCCCCTAAATTGGCGCTCAAGAGCACGAGCGTAACACCCGTATGGTCGACGAGGACGACCCTTCCCTCGGCACACAGTCCATCTCCCTCACAACACCCTTCCCCGGCTTCTTACAAACCCCCGCACCGGACAACGACCAGGACACTCAGCCGACAGTAGGCGGCACATTTCTAATCAGGGAGGACATTCCCCCCGCCATACTTCTTCCAAATACCCCTGGTCGCCAGGTCAAAAAGAGTGGCATTAAGGACTTCTTCAGCCCTTTGGCTCTGGAAAAGATGTTCGAGCCACCCTCACCA
>JBBPNU010000004.1:0-58131 GCA_038091055.1 Leccinum angustisporum
AGATCTTGTCAAATAGATTGTGTTGATTATTTTTTCAATATTGGTATACTTGATCAGCAATGATGATTGATTCAACAATTAGGGCAGTTGGGATACAATATCCTTTTTGTCACCATTTTATTGCTCACCAGATCTTGTCAAATAGATTGTGTTGATTATTTTTTCAATATTGGTATACTTGATCAGCAATGATGATTGATTCAACAATTAGGGCAGTTGGGATACAATATCCTTTTTGTCACCATTTTATTGCTCATCAGATCTCGTCAGATAGATTGTGTTGATTATTTTTTCAATATTGGTATACTTGATCACCAATGATGATTGATTCAACAATTAGGGCAGTTGGGATACAATATCCTTTTTGTCACCATGTTATTGCTCATCAGATCTCGTCAGATAGATTGTGTTGATTATTTTTTTCAATATTGGTATACTTGATCACATTTCATCTACTGCTGCTTATGCTCAAGATTGCAATGATTATGCATATTGTCTGTCATCCCAGGTAGATGAATTGGATCACATTAATCCATGATGACATATTTGAGCAAATGTTTTATCATTATATACTTTGTATAGTTGATCTATGTTATTACAATTATAATCATTATCATATCTATCTATAATATGATCTATTGCTATATATTGTCAGGATTACAATTTGTATACACATGTTCAGTCAATGTTGATCTGTTGATCTGTTATTCCTTACTGATAATTCTGAGAAACTATGCTCTAAAAGCTGACCTTGGCCATTTCCTCCTTGCTGTCACTCCTTATCACCTTCAAAACCATTTCATTTATTAGCTTGTGCTTCTTACATAGAAAGTTGAGAAATGTCGGCAACATAGTATATATATCATATTTCACGTCATTATTGGCTGGTTGACATGTTGGTAGCAACATGCCATTGAGTGAAACGTCCCTATCAAAAGGTTATGTTCTATCATCTCACCAACTTAGGAGAGTATGGACGATTGCATCACAATCCGATAGTAAATATCTAAATGCACATTATGCACTCTTAGTTAACCCATATGCATTGCACAGTATAATCAATCATATTAATAGGTCACTGCTAGTGACACCGAGAGCACGTAGCACATAATCAAAACTAGCCAGTTACATGCAAAGCTGCAGCAGCATTCCTCTCGTTGCGCTCAGCCCGCTTCTGACGGATCCGAGCGAGCGCACTGTTCTTAGACGGGACACGTTCCACCTCCGAATAGAGCGGGAATATTTGTCTGTTCACTCGATCAGATGACGAATCAAACATTATTATCAAAAATGATTTACTTACCGGTTCCACCATACCATCAATTGATCAACTTCATCCCTCTCTTCGGGATCTTCAAGCAACTCCAAGATGCTATTGTAGAAGCGTTCGGAATCCGTGATGAGGTCAGTACGAGAAAAAACTTGCGCCGAAGTCAAAGCGAAACGAGCCTGTAACAATGAGTTATTTGCCGCCGGGCCATCATCTTTGCTCACCTGTGTAGCAACGTAGGCGAGGGATGCTTTTGTCACAGAACGCATGCCATGTATCCGCGCATTTCCCGAGCGCGTGGCCTTGGGCTCCTGATCTACGGAGCTTGGAGACGTGAAAACATGTTTAAATGCCTTCGAGCAATGATAATTAGAAAAAAAAGCGATACATTGTATTGTCAGTACTCACCGCTACAAGGAGGCCACTGCGGAGAAGGCCGTTCCAAGGGTCTTCAGGGTCGTACGTATAGTTCGCGTACAAAAAAATCGGCCATTGGTCCCCAATGACTTGTAACTCGCCGTTCGCAAGCTTGCTACGGGTCCTAAAAGTTGGGCCACAATAAATCAGTAACACGGTGACATGAAAAGACACTTACTCCGTGTTGCTCCAGTCGAGCCCTGCTGGACAAAGAAGCGCCCCGGTGCGGTCGTGGACGAAGCCGCGTCCAGACTTGACATTCCGGGGGATGTGCGGGACCAGCGATTGGCCTTTCGGGGTGATCCAGTCGATTATGGGTCCTTTCATTCCTTTAGTATCGTCTGCCCTAGCGCCATTGGCGCCTTTCTGTATCTATGAAAAGAAAAGTTGATGTAAATTATGCATAAAACGGATGGGGACAAGACTCACCAGGTCTGCTACCGCAATGACCTCGTCCTCCGAAGACTCCATAATTCGGTCTTCTAGCATCGGCACCATTCGAAGGAGTTCGCGGAAGACCGCATTCTCCTTTCTTTCGCTGCTGGTCAGGTTAAAGGCGTCCGGAGAATGAGAGTTGATCGACGCACGCCACAGTTAAGCGAACAGCGGGAACAGTGTCAGACATGGCCTGGATCCCGTTCGTGATGAGCGTCTGTACGTTGCAAAAGGCATGAACAGCCCTGCCGAAGTGGCGCCCGTGATGCACCAACGGATCTTGAGCAGTCCTACCAGGGTGCGAGATCAGATACTCATAGCATTTCAGCGTGGGGATTACAGAGCCACTCACGGTTTTTTCCTAGGGCCTAGTTGCAAGGCGCTGGAACATCCACGCTTCCTACCAGACGTAGGCGGTTCATCATGGTCACTGGCAGCGGTAGACATCGAGAATTGAGACAGATCTCTGAGAGACTGGGAGGGACAGGATACGCTGTCAATGTTATAAAACGAACCTTTTATATGCTTCTATGTGATACCTGGAAGATACCCGCTATTTTGCAGTCACGTCCGACACTTCCAAGTATGAGATCCGGGAAAATCTGTAATCTCAGTTCAATTACCTAATTTTGCCACAGCGACAACTTTGGCGCCGCTTAGCCCATCCTCACCTTTCCCACCACTGAACCTCCAGCTATCGAACTCACCTCTGCCGATCAAGTTGGACTCAGCTATCTGTAAAACTGGATTATAACGTCACCGTTTGACGCAGAGTAAATTCCTTACGATGCTTCTTTCTTCCAAACGGAGATTGCGCACGGCACATATGATGATCAATCTCAGATCCCAACATTCAAACTTGAATCACTGACTCTTCCGAGTCCGAGTTAGCAACGCAGCTCACCGCTGTTTGGACTGAATCAATTATTGCCTCCGTTAGGTCAGTGTATAGCCTATCGCCGCGTTTCCCAGATCACTAATTCGTCGGCAACGCAGCTCACCGATCTGAGCGATAGGCTTGGACTGCCATCTATTCGCCTGAAACCTGAGGAAGGGTCGGTGAGTAGCTCACTCCCGCATTTCCCATCACTAATTCGTCCTCGCCGCTGTCACAACGTTTGTATAATACTTGTCTGCACGGTGACATGATCGTTTAGCTCAGAATCCCCGTGTTCCCGGTCACTAACTCCTCGGCAATGCACCTCACCGCTGGTGACGTGAGCCACTATGTGTTCGCCTGCAGTGTCTAGTAGCTCATTCCCGCTTTTCCCACCACTGAATCGTCGGCAATGCAGCTGCCGCCGCATCTATCTAATAACGTTTGCCACTGGCACTGTGGCATGTATTCAAATCTACACGGTTAGCGTTTACCTCATCCTCGCGCCGTTCCCATCCATAACCCTTCGGCAACGCAGTTCATCGCTGCTGACGTTGGTCATGACCCGGACACTAGTATTCAATCCACACGGTTTGACTCAGATCGGTGATATGGCCTGAACTGGCTCGGCGCTCGCAACCCCAAACCAGCACTCGCGCTTAAAAAGATGAATTCCATGGAGCGGTGCTCACTGACTCCAGCCTAACTTGAAGTAGCGACCTCAAAAGTACACTCTCAATGGCAACATCTTCACCAAATGAATATCAATACAGAGGTATGTTTGTTCCATACCGAATTGATCACGCAGACATTGACATGTCGACAGCCTCTCGGAATCCTTCCCCGAGTGTACTAGCTGTTGCTCTAAGCAACCGTGGCTTGGATGAACTTGATGCACGGCAGCGCCCGAACGCTTCAGATGAGAATTCAAGTGAGTAACTGCCGTCCCTTTATGGACCCATCTGATTAGCGCCAGCTCCAGATGCTCTGCAGCGACTTCCTGGAAAACACTCCCGCCGCCTTGAATACGACCGAAATTCCAACGACTACTTGGAGAACTTGAAACGGTCAACAGATCTGCTCCGGGAATTGTTGTCCGCCCCCATTCGGGAACTTAAAGCGATGAAATTCTCGCTTGGACAGCTATCGGCTGATATGCCAGAGGATCCAATTTTACTGAGTAGACGTGGCGGCGCTACCCAGGGTAGCTGTAGAATATGTCAGCGTTGCAGTAGTGCACAGCAGGCGCAGCTCGAAGGTGTCATTCAAGTTTCTGAGTGACCAAGCAATAGTGATCTGTTAGAGGAATCCCAACTTCCGTGGTAGCGTTACATACTATTTTCTTGAACTTCGTACTTTTGAACGAGAGAAAACTTTGCAATGAGTTTATGTAATGATTCGATGACCATTCAAATGAATATGATTGTAAAAACTATTGAATAGTATGCACTTTTCGGACATGATGGCAACGTCCAGAATATTTGCGAGGAATATTGTATTCTAGCAACATACCCTGGACACCCGGGCCCGTCTGACAAACTGAGTGCGACAGTCGTGACCGAGAGCGCGGCCATGACTAGATATACGATATATGTCCGTGAGCCTACGAAACGACTGGCAATCCCACGTGTTATTTCTTTGCGGATGAGCAAGTATATGGAACGCGGAGGCATGCAGTGGTGGTAGGGCATAAGTCAGTGGGGATCAATGGCCGCCTGCAGAACAGACACGAACGGTAATTCTGAGGGTGTTGTTCTCGCTGCGTCGTTGGTATCAGACATGGTCGAACAGAAACAAGTATGGTCGTCTCATAGTGAGCATGGCCACGCCTGGACTGCCTTTGTCGCATAAAACGCTGAATGGTTGCCCATTTGAATAGGGGGCCGGGTCCCAGAGAGGGAGATGCTCGACCGTTCATGTTTAGGGTAGCGATGAGGATGCTGGTCCTCGTACGCGGTTTGTTGCTTCATGCGGGGGGGATCTTGATCGTCAGGGGGGCCAGGTGTGGCTGCTCGTTGGAGCGGTGGGTTGGTTGCCTGATGGGGCGGTTGGGAACCACTACCGTGCTCTGAGACTGCATCATCCGGAGCGGGCGGAGTGGGGGCCGCCGTGCTTCCTCAGGCTGTGCGATCATAGAGGCGCGAACCAAGGCCGTTTTCTCGAACCGAAGATGAGGGGGGTAGGTTTGGTGTGTTGCTTCGGCATGTCAGTAGTTTCGGTCATCCGTATGACACGTTCGGGAGTTGTTTCATGGTAATGGCACCAGTACAAGCCTGGCGAATGCAAATGCGGAACAGGAGGCGAAGAGAAGACAATTGATGGGAGCTCGTCGTAACGTGTCCAGCCAAGAGTGCGAGACCAAGATACGAGGATGTATGAGTACTTTCGGATTTGGTTCATCTTTTTTTTTGTCTGAAAACATTCTCCAAGTAACGGAGCAACGGAGCTGGGCTTCGACGACGTCCTATCATGCACATCGTTCTTTTCGTGCAACATGCCCGTCTCACAGGAAAGACCCGGCCGATTCAACGGACGGCCCGGTAACTTTCCAAGTCTCGACTTTTCCTTCGGCTTAGCCTCGCAACGAAGAACATGGATGCTCTGAGTGAGGGGGACAGTCAGCACACTAGACAAATTGTCAACAGTTCAAGAAAAACTGAGTTGACGTCAAACCTGCTCCGAACTTGAAGGCGTCGCTACTAATACGAGAAATTTGTTGGATACTTCTGTACCAATTATTCCTGGACCCGTAGTCAGCTTAGGAAAAATGCACCTCGTCAATCGCGCGCAATGCGTTTGTGAAATCCTCCGATACACCGTTGTCGTCGTCAATCTCCTCCACGCTCTCATCCGAAGCCTCGATGTCATCGTACGCTTCTTTGCCGCGCTGCCCTGCAGACCTGCTGCTGTTGCTGTCAGCCGCGACGGTCCCGCCGCTACTATCGTTACGCTTGCCTCCGCGCCCGACCCGCGGACACGAGTTGCGCAGGATCCTGATCCTGAGCTGGCAGAAGTTTTCGCTTCTTTCCCGCCGCGTCTTTTGGCGCCTGCCGTTGATGTCGTCTGAAGGAACAGCGGATGTGCGGACCCTGGCCGGCCACTATGTCTGCGTAGGCGAATCGTGAGGCGGAGGGCGAGTTCTCCCGGTGTGACGTAGACGTTGACTGTGTATGCGGTGGACAAAAAAGCTTTTTTGAGGTACTGCGAGAGGAGCAGATGTACAATAAGAGTTTCCAGGTCCTAGGAAAGAACATTCACTGGCAGGTGATCGTTCGTCAGTTCGGATGCACATAGGATGGAGGACGGAAAATTAAACAAGAGACGGACAGAGAGAAATGGAGGGAGTGCAGGGAGTGCAGGGAGTGCAGGGAGTGCAGGGAGTGCAGGGATCGGGAATGGCAAGTGGCGAGTGGCGAGTGAGGTCCAGGCCCAGGGTAAAGCTCGGATGGGGCACGGCCGAAAACCCGAAATGAAAAGACGGGTGCTAAGGGGTTGACGTACGTCTTTAGAGTGCGCGACCTCCCCTCCAACGACGGCGTCACAATCCAGGTGAACCTTATCCTTGACCCTTTTTCGCTTCCCCTCTGTTTCGAACGCACCGCCTCTACCTCCACCTCTTGCCAAATCGGCCAGCCCGGATATCGTCTGTCTCCCTCCTTCTTTGTCAACAACCCGAATGATCTTGAGGATCTGCCATGCCTCGAGCGTGACGTCTTTGTAGAGCACAGTTCCCACTGAGCGTGTGCAATTGTCGCAATGATCACATTTATCCATCGCACTCGATTCTTCAGTCGTCCATGAGGCCATGGAGAGATCAAAGGAGGCAGAGAAGTACCTGGATTTGGGGTCATGAATCACTTAGAATACCACGAACACGCCTGACTCGTGTGGTCAGTGGGGGAAAGATACACTTGGCAAACAAAATCTTGCGGCATTCCTACATGTCCTGCGCAAAGCGTAGCATATCATGTAGTACTGAGTGGTTCACAGGTCAGTGAGATTGGCAGGTGGTGTCAAAGAAACAGTCCACGTCCCCACCCACCATCTCTTCCAGCTCTTCGAGAGTCTTGGTAATAGCCATCCAGGGATTTTTGGGAATTGAGTCCTATCTTAGACTTTCGAAACAAAGATTGGGAGCCCGAAGACTGGGACGGTGCCACTCACAGACATCTGCATTCGTCGTGCTCAGCCAATTACTAGAAAGAACGACACCTGCTTACCGTATGATGCAGTATGAACCGTGCTTTCTCTTTATCGGTATCCAAACCAAACGCTGTCGAAAAGATTCACGTACGCGCGATTCTGGATAAAACAGTGGAAGGAAGCTTACCGATCGTGGAACAAACGACCTGAACAGAACTATCTCAGGCTCTCCACTGTCTGTGAAGCATCTCCTTCTGAGCATCACGTACGTCTGCGTGATACACGCCGGTTCTGATCCAACTTTTACTCTCTTCTTGCAAATCATTCGCGACCTTCTCTGCATCCTGTAGTCTGATGAAAAAAAAGCTTGCCAGCATGCAAGTCACATAGACATACCTTCTTCGAAAGGCAATAGATAATCCCAATATCCTGCTCGTGTTTTTGCAGGATGTAATTAGACATAAGTGTGATTGCTGCTTTTGAGGAGGGTTTGGCAACCACCGATTAGTGAAGTTTCTTCTTGTGCCACAGTGCGGAGAAGTAGAAAGTTCTTTCCCTAGGAGCGGCTGGAGGAAATATGGATACCTCAGATCATATCAAAAGATGTGTGTACCAATCTTACCTTTTCCATCGACGGCGGGTTTCATATGGAGGATCTTGAGAGTGGCTTGAAGTATCCTTGGTGGACAAGTGGTGAACTCTAGTAGTATGCACTTGCGACTCGAATCAACACGATACTTTGCTAGCTTAAATGACTCACTTGAAATCATGACCTAACTATGCGAGCTAGGCGGTCTTTATCAACATCCAAGCTTACTTCTGGGGACGGGAACATGCCCATCTTTGCGCCTTCTACGAGTTTGCGCAACAGTGACATGAAGCCTTTACTCTTCACAATTTTCTCCGGCTGCAGGTCGTTGAAGTGATTGGCATTTATCCAGAAGAAAGCGCACGGTGACATAGTGACATAGCATAACTTGATCTCCCTTTGCTGAGCCCCTCCTCGCGAAGATGCCATTGCAGTTAATCTCATTTGCTTGCGCCTTGGATGTTGTTCCACCAGTCAACATGACGGCATCGACTTGCGAAATCATCGTGAGCCCGATTAACAGGCGTGTGATGAATACGGACGCACCACCAGCTTCCCGGAGATGTAGAATCTGGTCAGTTATCAACGCGATGAGAGGCGAGATGACCAAAGTGCAGCCCGGCACTAGTAGTGCCGGAAGTTGATAGGTCAGTGATTTGCCGCCACCTTTCGAAAAACGGAAGCTAAGATGTCCTGCACATTATACGAGAGAATCCCAAACCTGTCGGCATCACGCAAACGACGTCACGGCCATCCATGTTCGCATTACAGACCCTGATCTGTTCCTTCAACGGTGTGTAGAACACAGAAAGACGATACGGCTCACCCTTGTTGGCAGAGTCGAAAATTGGCGATTCCAAACACTTTCTTCAAAGTTGTACCCTTCAACTGAGCATCCCAATCATAACTATGGTATAGTTGATCGTTTCGCTCGCTCTAGCCTTCCCCTTTCCATTGACCGTCGTAGCGCGAAAGGGAGGCGTCGACCGCATTGAATATGGCCGCGCGGGAGAGCCCAGATTGGTTGACATATTGCGGTAGTTTGTCAAGGCCCAGTGTATGCATCGTGGGGGTGGCTGGATCGTCGGCAACGACACCCCAGTACTTGGTCGCGATGACGATCTGATGAGGTGGGATATTGTGCTTGTAGCGAAGTGGTAAAATCATGATGCGGGAGCAAGCGTCCGAGATACTTACCTTTTTGATAAATCTGGCCACGAGACGTTCGGATTCACCGTCGGAGTATACGCTAGCAGTATCGAAGGTGTTGATGCCGAGGTCGTTCTTCATCCAGGAACCGGCTGAGAAGGGACATCCGCGTGAGACTACGGTATAAAAAGAGGCGACGAAGAGGGGGATACGCACGCTCCATTTAGATGAACCAAAGTTCATCGTTCCCAGCTGAGCGTACGGTGTGTTCAGCAGGCTCGAGGAAGCATAGCAGACAATATGCGACATTCAATGGGGAAGGAGACCCGGAGGCCAGATTTACCCAATTGACGGTACTCAACTTTCGGAGCGGACATGATGGATAGTAGATGAAGGATGTGGTCGTGGAGGAAAAAAGATGGTTCTTGGTCTGGTGGTTTGGTGGTCTGGTGGTCCGACTGTGGTCCGTCAGGTTAAATCATAGGGGAACATGGGCGTCAATTATCAAGATATCAAGACTGGAAATACGCGTCACGGATGGTTGATCACGTATAACGGCTCTCATGGGCCTCCAAAAAAGGAAGATGGAGGTAATTCTGCTTAGCAGTCGGTTTTCTACAGTGACTCGTACAATTCAGTTATGACCACAAACAGGCTTTGGTACGTATCTATTGGGAATCTTAATCAGCAGCTTACAGAGCTTACATGAGGAAATACGTACAATTCTTCAAGATAGGCCGCTTCCTCTGCCGTCAAAGTATCGCCGGTCACGATGCTCTCCTCTAGCCTCTGAATAGAGTTCACTCCCACGATGGGACTCGTCACCTTCGAGCCGACCCAGGAAAGCGCGATCTGTCCCATCTTTGACCCTCTTTTCCCCGCGAGCTCCTCGACGAGGTTGATGATGGCCTCGTCGGCCGCCGACAGTTTCTTCTCGAGTTTCGTGCCTTTTTTGGCGCCGCTCCGAACGGTCTCTGTGCCAAGGGGCCGGGCGAGGTCTCCCGCAGCGAGCGACGCCCAGGGGATGACGCCGATCCCCTGGAACTTACAGTACGCCAGCATCTCACGCTCCTACCACAAGCAGAGAGAGATCAAAGAATGACAATGCGAATCACGAGGTGAACCCTTACCTACCTCTTCACGATACAGCAGCGAGTACTCGTCCTGCATGCTAACGAACTCGATCCAGCCATGCCTGCACGCTACCTCGTTGTGGTGTGCAAACTGCCAGAACCGCATCGAGCTTGCTTCGATGTAGCGCACCTTGCCGCTCTCCACGAGGTCGTCCAGGGCTTCCATGGTCTCCTCCGCAGAAACGTCGGCATCATACCGGTGGATTTAGAGGAGATTGATGTACGTGGTCTCCAATTGCAGAAGGGAGGCCTCAACCGCATTGAAGATGGCCGTGTTGGAGAGAGCCCGTACTGATTAATGTACTGCGGTAGTTTTTCGATGCCTGGTGTGAGCATCGTGCGGAGGCTCGGTTCGCCCACACACGATAGCATTTCGACGCGATAATGATGTCGCGGGATATCATGCTGCGTACATATATAACCTACCGCAGAGTCGGAGACAGGGTGAGCATTTATCAAAAAACACGACGAGTTGGAAGACTTCGTAAGAGGTACGTACGTTCCATTCTGATGAACCAAAGGTCATGGCTCCTAGCTGGGGGGTCAACCGGTCACGGTCAGCCAGGACCTCGACGAAGCATAATATTCCAAGACTTACAATACGGACGGAGACATTGGGGCCATATTTTCCCAGCTGACGGTATTCAACTTTCGGGATGGACATGATTGGTGACAGTGGCAAGAGAATGTGGTGGAAGCGGGGAGGAAGGAGCAGTCTGGAATTTCGGAACCGCACGAGCCTCGAGCCGTGCCGTTCTCAATACAGTAACTTATAGATAGAAATTGCTGCTTTGACTCCTTCAAGTGTCCCGCCGTCGGCCCAAGTTCAAGCACCGCGCTCGTCATTTTCATGATCACACCCACCCGTGACACTCTTCCCACGTTCCTTTTTCCGATCGAGAAGACTAAGGCGAGGCTTTTCGAAGTAGCCTGGCACGACTCGGAATTCCTCCGATGCGGCGTCAACATAACGTCCTGGATATGCCTTTCCCTGAGCTGCTCGACGGAGCAGTGGCGTCCTCTTTTGCCGACCGTGGACGCTCTGGACGATGCTGCAGCAACTTGTTCCGACCACGATATGGTGTTGGGGCATTTGATACTTACCGTTTGTTTACACGTTGCTGAATCTCATTTGCTTGCGCCTTCAAGTTGGATGTTCCACCAGTCAACACGACGGCATCGACTTGCGAGATCATTCATGCACGTACTGGTAAGCCGTTGCAATGAGTTTGTTTCAGACTCTCCGGTGCGTCACTGTCCAGCAGTCCTGGGCCTTGAACTGACAATTATTGACAACGCCGCCAGTGACTAGTGACTCCGGATCGGCCTCCCGCACACCGTCATCCTCCGCCAACGCAAAGACATGGAGGCCTTCAGGCACTACAACAACCTGCGGACCTCAGAGGAAAGACAGCAATGCTAAAAGCCCTGTCCCTGACTGTGTGAACCACAGTCAGGGACACCTTCTCTGAACCCGCCCCGCCAAGCACAAGTCTGGAATAGCAACGGAGTCATGCGCAGACCACATGACTCACCGACCGCAGTGGGCATGCTGCACGCGGCGAGCGTGCTCCTCGCTGCGACCCCCTGCCAAGTCTTCTCCCCTCACATGGCAATGCACTTTAGGATCCTAGCAGCCACAGCAAGACCGTTTGCATCCTCGGTGTACCGTGGCTTCCCGCATTAACATGCGGTGTGCAGTGCTGTGGTAGTGGTACTTCAGAAGTGAGGATCTGACTCGTCGCTTTTTCGAGTGTCGATGACGGTGAGGTCGTCCCGAGGTCTCGCGCGTACTCTGTTGTTGACACGCTTTTAGAAGAAAGACTGGCTGGGCCAACAGCCTTCCTCTTCGCCACTCCCTTCCACCAGACATGCTGCCACAACCGGTCTTGCAACAAAAACATGTACACTCCTAATGATTCAGAACGCGACCAAGAAAGGTCAAGATATGATTGTGGCACGGGGTCTAATATCGAGCTCCGAAGTTGATCGATTCCGCAAAGTTTGATTGTTGACCGTCGGACGTAGAGTACAACGGTGTGTTGACACCGTTAACATTTGGATAACATCCCTCCTATACCCTGCGACTTTGTTATGATTGATATGTCCTTCGTTCGATGCTGCATTGTACCTACCTACCTGCGTAGATGAATGGATACGGATTGATAGACGATGTACCACAACCATCGACAACCATGCCGTTGGGCTATCGAGACGCCTGAAGGGGACGCCGGGCGGGATGTGGTTGCATAATAGCAGGTCCGGCACGTGAACGGTCTTGTCGCTGCAGCCGTCGTCGTCTCCACCGCCTTGGCACGCCGCACTGTCGATGAGTAGGATACTAGCGGCGGCGGAGATCGCCGTCGCTGTCGTGGTTGTGGCAGGCATAATGTTGCCAGTAGTCAAGAGCTGCCTCGACCTCTTGCTCCTGAGAAATCGCGGGACCATGCTCCCGCGACGAGATATAGCTCACGAACGCCGAGAGAGGTCAGAATGAGGTGATGAAATTGAGATCATAGACACACTTTCACTGGTGTGGACGCGCAAGTGCTGTGGGGAACGTCGACGATGAGCGCCGGTGTTTAAAAGAGGGAGGGAGACGGACCTTTCTGGGTGGATGGCCTGTCGAGGGAATTTTCGCACAACGGCCGTGCTCCTGCTCGCGAGGACGGGGACCAGGCCCTTCGTGCTTGGATGTGCGGGATGCACTACGGGAATTATGTGCACAAAAATTGAGAATGGATTATGCGATATCCGCACTCGTCCGAGTCGTGGTGAAGGAGTGGTTCCGGTGAAGGAGGGAGATGAGGAACTCCATCCTAGAGAGGTGCGGGCATGAGGAACGTCATTGAGCAGGACGGCGGGTAGTTTCGAGTCATTGTACGGGTCGGGATAGTCGTGGTGGAGGGGCGAGAAGAGCAGCGAGTCGGACCTGTCGTATTGAGAGATTGGAAGCTACACCAAAGCAACGACCGCAGGTAGAGAGGAGGTGACGGAATTGAGAGTATAGACGCACTCTTGTCGCTGGTGTGGACGTGTAAGTGCTGTGGGAAATGTCGAGCATGAGCACCGGTGTTCAAAAGAGGGAGGGAGGCGAACCTTTCTGAGGGTGTGGAGGGTCTGACGCAGGACGTTTCGGACATCCAACATCCGTGCTCCTGTTTGCGAGGACGCGGACCAGGCCCTTCGTGCTTGGGAGTGCGGGATGCGCCAGGGAATTGTTTGCACAACAATTGCGAATGCATTATGTGATATCCGAGCTCGTCGTGGTGAAGTAGTGGTCCCGGTGAGGGAGAGAGATCAGGCACTCCCTGGAGAGGCACGGGCATGAGGAACTTCATTGAGCACTGGGGCGGCGGGTACGAGATGGATCTATCCAAGTCCATGATTTCTCCGTACAATCTAAAACGCCTCTCCAGGCTGGTTGCAGTTCTTTGCAAGATGGTTGTACGACGCTGATGGTCTCGGCAAGTTTCGTTCAAGGCTTCGTTATAAAAGTTGATGGCGCTATGAAGGTCTTCGGGATCGCGGAGTTGCTCGAAACGAGCATCGAGGGAAGCGCCAATAGCTTCCAGCGTGGCAACGCGCCGATGTAAATCCGGGGAGTGAATTTCCAAGGCGATGAAAAGCTTCTGTATAGCCTCCTCCAGGTCGCACAATACCTCCAATCTTGAGAAGCGGAGGAACAGTGCATTCCCTAGACTTTCCAAGAAGATCCCTTCGGATTTATGGTTGGGGGGAAGGAGACTCAGGGAGGTGCGATAGTGCTCGATTGCGAGTTCGAGATCAGGTAGATTGGGTTGCAGCTCATAACGCGTCATGAGTGCATCGGCTAGATCACAGGACACCATGAACTGTTGTGAGTCGTCAGCAGACCGAAGCTCGAGCGCGGATTTTAGGTTCTCTATTGCGAGATGCAGGTCCCCAGTTTCTCCGTGCATTCCGAATCGTTTGATGAGCGCAGTCCAGAGACAAGAAAGTGCAATCGGTCGGTCCGGATGAGCTTTGTTCATGTCATGCAAAGCGATGGACAAGTATTTAATGCAATTCTCTAGGTCCCGTATGTCGTTTTGCATTTTAAAGCGGGAGAAGAGGGCGTTGGCGAGATTATAATATGATGATGATATATTCTCCCCTAGAGAAGAGCTCAACACAGCATGATATTGGTGGATTGCGTCGTTAAGATCAGAGGTAGCCCCAGTGCACTAAAATCTAGAGAATAAAGCACTAGCGTAGTTCATAAGGGGCATTAGGCGACGATCAGGGGGGAGTATGGAGAGCGCGGTGTGAAAGTGCTTGATCGCCAGTTCGATATCCTTCTGCATGCCGAACTTGTCGCACCGGACGAGTAACGCGGTAGCAAAGTTGTACAACGGGTTGGCCCGCCCTGGATGTCCAGGAGGACGAAATTTCAAGACCGTGAGGTGGCACACATCGAGTGATCCAGATCAGCGATATCGCCGTGACGCATGGACAGTGCCTTGGCAAGGTTATCGAGTAGCTTGCTCTGTATGTCGTTAGATAGGTGTGCGGATGTCTTGGACAGCGTCAACGCAGAGCGGTAGTGAAAAATGCATAAGCTGAGATCCGAAGGTTTGCCCTGCGTTTCATAACGGGAGTAGAGGTCGTCGGCGAGATAGACGAGTGAGTCAAAATCCTGCAACACGACCTGTTTAGTCCAGATGCAACAACTTGACACTAGCCGCTCACGCTCATATGATTAAACTATGTTCAGCATATATTTGCTTTGGAGCAAGGTTCCAGCGGTGACCCCGTTGTGGGGGCAGAAGTGTAGTCTGGTGACCGACGGCTATTCGCACGCAGCGACACTCGGATGTCTGGCCCGGGAAGTAAAACTTGGTCACTGGTTTATATAATAAAATAGTAAGAAAAGCTGATTTGGGTCCTCACCTCTTTGGGCCACACTTGAATTCAACCACTAAGTTGTGGGCGCAGACTGGAACGTAAGGCTGAACGAGTAGCGTGTATAATTGTTCCCAATATTGAGCCTGTCACCATTGGCTTGATAGAACTCCCGCTGGCGGGAATCGGTTTATCGGGACCGAATACGCGATGAAGCGAACGAAGGAGTGAGAACACGAGTTTATATTTGAGTGATCTGAGCAGAGGTTCCCATAGTACGAGATGAGCGCTAAACGTTGTGGACAAAGGACGTAATTGATCACCAGTCATCACATACGATCTAGGATCAAAACTCTGCACCTCCGAGTCTTCAAAGCGGCGTCAGCGTCGCAAAAATGGCTGTCGAGTGGCATAAGTCTTACACTAATTTCCTCGGCTTCTTTCCATTTGACAGCCAAACATCCGTAGTGGGATCTTCAAATTGAAGGCGCACTCGGGGGACATGTCGACAAAGCCGCATTAGATGAGAATTTGGTGAATTGGAAACAAGCCGGACAGATTCCCAGTGCGTTACAGGCTGCAATCAACTTCGACATCACCTCGGATATCCTCGGTTTGTGTACCATCCGCAGATAACAAGCCAGGGTTTCGTTTCATGATGCACATCGTGAACAGACGGTGCCAACTCGTACTCGTACAGTGTTGGCGGAGACGTGAACCGAAAATAATTGCTGACCTAATCATTCGAAGTGGTCACCAACCCTGTAGTATGCCAATGGGCGCGGAGCCTGGCGTCGACACGCTCACTGTAAAAAATGAGTTTACTAAACGGAACGAATATTAGGAGCAGTTTCAAAAATAACGTTCGGCGGAAATGGGGACAGAGACGGACTGTCAGTTGGACTCAATGGCACAACTTGAAAATAACGTTGCCAATCACATAAGAAACAAGTTAAAGCCGCAGTGCCGGCTGAAACGGATCCTCATGTCAGAAGTTATAGGAAACCTGACCTACCCCCCCGCCGCGATTAAGTCACGATGACTCCGCCTTATCACGGCACGGCTTGATATCGATCGCCGAATGGCAAAAAGTAACAGAAAACCACTCTCAAGCACGAAGGTACTACACACATGGAACACCGTACTCCGAGACAACGCATCCCTACCACCAGACTGGCCAACAAACCTTGAGGTTTTAGTGGGTATCAAGCTACCAAGGCCCCCTGACGAGACCGGGGACACCGGATAGTGTACAGAGCCCCACACCCCCTGCATATGCGGGGCGTGCGTAAGAGCATTTTTCCTCGGACCGGAGCTCCCTTTGCGGCCTCCGCCTTAGCGTATTGTGTAGGACTAGACTTGTCAGTTGCTACGTAATAACCACGCTTGTCCAAAAAAAAAAAAAACAACAAACAAACAAGTTAAGAAATGTACCTGTTTCGTTTAACCACAGTTAGATTATTCCATCATGAAACGTTTGGATGTGGCCTCATACTATGTATCGCCGACCTCACTATTTGATTACGCGTCTCTCACATGTGACAGCATAACTAGGTCCGGCCTTTGGTTTGCGGAGCTTTTGCAAGGCGGTTATGCTATTCCGTATGACACTATAGACACACGAACTTGTACCCTCAGTCCGCGTAGTAGTCACTGGGGAACTTCTGCAGGGTTGCGACTGGCAATCTTGGCGTTCGGCACTTATGTTCAACATAGTGATCTGAGTCAGTCTGATGAACGTTCATTGGTGTACTTTGCACCTATATATAGGCTAAGGGTGAAGCAGGAGGAACAAATGTTTTTTTAGAGACAGACACGACATTCACAGGAGTGATTCAAGTGTTGAAATAATGCGTACAGACAGCCCCGAGCATTGCAGTATCTATACGGTACCGCCGTACAGACTCCAAGTTGTCGAGGAACCGCGGTCAGCAAAGCTATTTCTTGCCTTTCGAACTCAGCTCGTCTGAAATTCAAACTCTGGGTTCCGAAGTGTTTGCAACTGATGAGCTCAATTACTTCAAGTCATTGTCGTACTTAGCAGAATCATAAAAATTGATGTAAATCAGCCCCGACGCATCCATGTTGTTCATCCGACGAAAGGTTCCTGCAAGGATAACCAAAGTCTCCGAAAACGCATCATTCTGTAGTTCGCAAAGCGGATGTCAACCACAACTTAAGAGGGGTAAACGAGATGGGCGCTGAGCTGCACGGTCGACTCTCGGACCTCGTTCCCAATACCAATCGTGACGTGAGCGTGAGCCGTGACGAGACCGCGAACGAGAGGGGGGCCACGTACGTTTCTGAGTAGCTTGACCTTGGCGGACAACCCTTCGAGGTGCTCGTCGTTGTGGTTTTCAAGATCGTCGGCATAGCGATGCCCCGAGGGCGCGTGGAGCGTCCGGAAAAAGGGGGTGTCAGACCGCCAAGTAAAGCGGAGCGGTCACGCAACGACTTCCGTTGTATAGAAACTTTGGGGAGGGTGTTCAGTCACGTCGGACGATCCTTCGCCAAGCGTCCTCACCGCTGGGACATTGCGAGGATATGCAAGACCAGCCGTACGTCTACGTGTGAGCGACTGTGGACCACATTGCAAAAGCCAAAATGGTCATATTTCCCGAAGGTCAGCGAACGCCGGATGCAAGAACACGCGTGTCGCGAATTGTCCCGAGGCCGTTAGAATGGAAAAAAAGGAGTGCCTAAATTTCCGAAGGGGAGTTCTTGACGTACCGAGGCGGTGTGGGTGAAGAATGCCCGATCAACCTTGTCTCTTTGTGACCGCAAGATGGCCTGCGCTACTACTGATGGGGAAGTGAAACGTCAGGGCATAGCCATGCGCAGTCGATGCACCGGGTATTGTGGAGCACAACAATATTGGTTCGACTTGACTGTAGTAGAAGGAAGGGGACAGGGTATGTCGGGCATCAACTATCGTATGTGAACACCTCCCAAAACAATTCGCGGCGGCGCAGTGTCTCTTTTTGGTCCACGCCTCACTTGCTTGGATCACGATCTATGTGGCAAGCAAGGTTAACTCATCAGCGTCACGTCGAACAGAGGATATTCATACTGACGGAGACCAATCTCATTTGATCGCGAAAAAAACGTGTTTGCTTGAAGCGTATCAGTGTGATTGATAACCAGGCACACTCACGCTCTGCCCGATCTTTATTGCCATTCCAATGATAGCCCAGCGTGTACCAGAATTAGATCCGTGTCTGTCAGATAAGAAAAGATAAAAGGTCATGAGAAACTGCCAGCACAAACTCGTCAGCATTCCATTGCCAAAACGGAACGGTTGTACATGCCAAAGTTTGTACTGCGCTGATGGTTGGATCCTCTAAAAGCGAACTTTGAAACAGGGAAGCGCGTGCCAATTGATGGTATTTTTCAGCCTCGATATTGTACGCTGGCTGCTTGATATCCACCAGGTTTCCGATTGCGAGAACCATGAACATGAGAGCGAGTTTATGAGAAAGAAGAGGGTCGTCAGAAGGTGGTGGGTGGTCTTGCGGGTAGAATAACGGATAAATTTCCTCAAAGAAATCGTGCTCGTTGATCGGATCGTACCTGAAACAGTTGATGAGGTATTTCGATGAAACACGGATCGAAGAAGCTGACATCCAAGCACCGAGCGTATAGTAGATCCTGGAGAGGTATTCTTGTGCGATCTGGGAAGATACCAAATGAGTTCTCGCAGTCGGACATTTTCGACCTGGAGGGGCTGAGCGTTTGGAACGAGGGGGAAAGCACCACTTCGCGCGACAATTTCAGGGAACAGGATGTTCTGTAGGGAGGCTGACCTACCGACCTCTGACTCTGGAGTCTCTGCGCCTTCATTCTGAGTTCCAGTCAGATCAACCGTGCAACGAGACGACGTTAAATATTTTACCTGCAAGAAGTACTGAAAAAGAGATGGTCAATCAGACGTGACGTCGCATTCGTACGCAGCTTACCCAGGAACTAGCGATGGATCCAAGGTACTTGGCGCCCCCAGAGGCATTGATCGATAGGGAACCAGAAGCATCGACGATTTCGCCGCTTTGCTGCTCTTCCTTAACATCGCCCTTAAGAATATTACGTTGGCAAGGCAGTTCTCTTTGTAGGGGAGCTTTAAATTGGAGCAGGTCATCTGCTAGCAGAGGGCCTATCAGTGGAGACGATGGAGTGGGGCTGCCTCAGGGAATCCTCGAGCTCGCGGACACGACTGCAAAGGACCGATATCTTTTCGTGGAGTTCCTGAGTGGACACGAGCACGAAGCTGTGGGGGTGTGAGGAGACGGGGGAGATGGTACGAGGTGAATATGGGCCCACCGATTGCCTTGTCCCGTGGTCAAAGAACCTGAGCGGCGGAAGCGATTACGTCGAGGAAGGTGGAGAAGGAAGGAGAAATATGACGGACCGTCCGGACAGATTGCGCCGCATCCACGCTTGACACAAGAGCCACAGGGAACATTCCTGTCGCAGCGCAGCTTCAGGCTGTTGCGGGTGTGGATGAGAGTGGAGCTTGAAGAGGGATGATGTGTGTATGTACTGACCGTCTGCACTCTGTAGGATAGCCGTGTGGCGCCTTTTCTGCGTTTCTTTGAGTGGTCTGGGAAGAGATTTGGGTCCATATGAGTAGGACGAGGAGGAGAGTGGGAAGCCTGAGAGAGAAAGAGGTGCGAGTGCACGATGCGGCTCGATGGGTTTCCACGGAGGGAGGGAGGCTCGAACTATTCCTGGACCCTTTAGGGTTACAGGTTTATCCTGATCCTTTTCAATTCGACAAAACCCTCCTCCACTAAAGTGGGAGTCGGGGACTCGGATGCCAGTGTCTTGATTTGTAGTTTATGAGATTGAAGTACTTCTAAACGAGGTTTGCGAAGTGCTGCTCGACTACTAAGTTAGCTGGTTTGGAAGTTCGAACGTGCGTATCACAACATGCGTGTTCTTTTTGGTTTTCGTTATCCGAATCGTGTGCTGTTTTGACTTTCGGGTCCAGGACCGCCCGTCGGAGGGCCTTGAATATTTGACAACCCATCACAAAACTGTTCAAATTCCGCTGATGGGCCCGATAAGTCAATCGCGACTCGCGACCTCTTGCCGACACGACGTACAATGTCGGGGTCGAACTAGGATACTTGACCCCGGCGTTCCTCTGTGTCGTCCCATTTTCTCCAATCGTACATTCGGTGCAATGGTATCTAGTACGTCCCTTCAGCAGTCGAAGAAGAATATGCGTTCAAGTTAGTAGTTGAGGGTGGGGAGGGGGGCCCTGGGGGGCGTCCGACTGGTGATACATTTGCTGACATTGCATTTTTCTCAGTTGGGATGATTCCGCACCAGTGTACGACAACTGGCAGCAGCTCAAGATTGGTCGGTTCGCACCACGGCATCCGAAGAGAAACCGACCCCAAATGATACTGAGATCCTCATCAGCCGCACGCCGCAAGGCCAAATCGGCCAAGGAAAGACTCCCCAAACACGTGACGGTACGGTGCATTTTGTGAATTGTGGGACAGACAGCCTTCCCAAAGGACGAAATTTGGGTCGGGGTATCGAGGACGATGATAGGCTTCACTTGTCGACCCAATCACGGCCTGGGGTGTTTGTTCGACCGGATAGGTCGACATGACAGTCCGACTGAGCCGAATCGATGACACCGTGACAGATCAAGTTGCTGACAAGGATTTGCGCGCGCCACTCAATGGATTCGTGAGATGGAACGCCAGTGCTTGCCTGCAGCACTTCCCGAAAGCTTCATATCGAAGTGTTCGTATCAGCAACTGGCTAGTGAATGATACGCACCGCACCGAGGAACAAAGTGAACGCGCGCGCGGTTGTACATAACTGAACAGACTAGCGTCAATGACGGTGCAATGAAACCGGAATAGTACTAGCAGGCTGAGCTGGCAGGCCGCGATGAGGGAAAGTGACACCATTGGAGGACTCGCTTAGTAGGCCCATACTAAGTACCAAACCAATTGCAGATAAAGAACGTACAGCACTGCAAAAAGTGATTCAGAGCGTCCAAGACGCGGCTGCTACGGCGAGGACGTGCCATAAGTATCAGCGTAAAATTCTGTTAATCAGCGTCTTTACTGTGTGACGCTTATGTACTCATTTTGCCTATTAGGAGGATGCTCGTTCGCAGCGGGACTCCCCACAGTTCATTCGTAGCGTCACCATAGCTCATTTGTAACGTCCGAGTCCGAAAGAGTATACCAGTATAAATTGTGTCCCTTGTGATCCCCAAAAAAATCCCGCCATCTTCAAGCTATCATTGAAGCGTGATGCGGTTGCACAATTTGTAGATTGAAAAAAAGCCTACCACCGTGACGGTGATCGAACTCATGAGCTCAAGTGTGATGCGTCTAACGTGTCTGTACCGGTAGACTACATGACCAATAGAATACTTGCTCAATAATCAAATATGAATAGCTCCGAAAAGACTGCAACTTCCGAAAACCTCCATCGGCAGATCACAAGCATCACTGTGATGCCTCAATTACAGGACGCTCAAGATGAGCGTCACGAATCATTCAATCAGCGTCACGGCCGCTTATTTTGCACAGATCAGCGTCTCGGACGCTCTGAATTAGTCGCAGTGACAACAGAAAAGCAATCGGAATAAATCCCTTATCGTCCCATTCCCATTAACCATTACAGTGACCATAGTCAAACGGAACACTGCCAGTGGGCTATCGCATCGCCAGCCTGTCTGGTCATATTTTTCTGGAAGCCACTTATCGAAGAATGAAATCCCATGAAAATCTGAATTACCAGTGGGGAACAGTACTACAACATACTGTGCGTGGTACGCGTCGCAAAAACACTACTGTTATATCCTAAAGGCAAAGGCGGCCTTGATAGGCGAGTACAGTATGTACGTTAGAATAAAAGGCCCCCCACATTCATCCTCGGGTGGCCACCGCACGAGAACGTCTAATGTGGGAGGAGTCCCCACGAGTAGGCTTGTTACTACGAGACGAATTGCTACTGGCACTAACACAAAAGGTATTCATACGGGAAGATAAGGGCTCAACAACTGCACTGCCGATTGTCAAAAGATAAGAAGCTTCCGCATTGGAAGGATCCAGTGCAGACAAGAATCGTGCGTGAGTATCCTCGACGGTCCCCGGGAAAAGGTGTTGTGCGATTGCCACCTCGATCTTTTCCAGCGATCTCTGTGCCTTCAACAACTCCTCCATCGCAGCTTTCTTCTTCTTCAGCGCAGCACACCAGAAGTGAGCCTGCTCGTCAGCATCTTCAAACCCAGGGGGCAACGGCTCTGGATTCTGATCCAATAATGAATGAACGAATCGTCAAAAACAATTTCTCAAAGATTACCTTAGCCGTGTTGGTCCCCGCCACGGTGGGCATATTTGGGGCGATTGGCACCTGACCCGACTCGGGCGAGTCGAGCCCGTCAGGTGAAGAATCGGGCGACGATGATGCTGAAGATAAAGGGGATGGGGGCTGAGACAAATGACGGAGAGATTCGCCATCGGAAAACGCCTCTAGTACTTTGCGGGGCGCATCTGGGACCAGAAGACGAGGGGGAAGCCGAGTAAGTTTGCTGCTCATTGGCGACCGGTGATATGTTAGTTGATTGGGACTCGATACCTCGTGAGAGTACATATGGGCTGTTATTTGTACCGTGACACAGGCCTACTACTTAATCCAGGCCCAATGATTTGAATCCGATTCGGAGTCCGCGGGTAATCAATGATCCTGAAGCAAAGTTTAGACAACAATCTTCTACCTTGGAATACCACGAGGAGAATCTTTCCGACAGTTCAGGGCGGATCATCGCTTGTAGTGTCCTCGTGACCTTCAACTCGACCGTAGTGACTGAGCGCGAATATCAGTGTGCTTAGGTCACACTTTTGCGGCTGTCCAGAAATTGAAACCCAGCAGAACATTTCCACAACCTGTCACCGACAGTGGTTTCACTGAGGTCTCCTACGACGTCACTCAAACGCTTCAAGCTTGCAAGTCTGGTCCGACTCGCTGCCTTCTCGCCCCTCTACTACGACTATCCTGGCCCGTCCAATAACACGAAGCAACTGCCGCGAGGCGCTCGAGCTGCTACCTTCTCGTCATCCTGACCGAGCGACACCATCCCAGGTGCTCGCATACTCCCTTTTACTGCGTTTCGAAGAAGAAGCCGGGGACGAACTCGACCTCAATGAGGCCATCCTCCACTGTAATACCTCCATGAACCTCGGCCATGCATGAGATTCGTTGCGTGCAACGTGCAACCTCCTGCTCGCCTGCATTATGAAGGCCCGCGTTCTGCCCTGGCAAACCGGGGGAATCGAGTCCGTACTCGAACACCTCCTCTACGCTAAGGACCTCTGCACACTGTCCCACCCGCTGATCTCAGACGTTTACGCAGAACTAGCATCGACATACTATCTCCGGCGCTTCTCGTCGAACAGAAGTTTTCTGATCTCATCGAAGCTTTCGGGCATCACGAACTCAGCATGAGCGGCTCCGGCGGAAATTTATGGCCTGTATTCCACGCGTCCCTCGAATGGGTTCGATACGCAGAGACGTATGGCCATCGGTCGGGCGTCGACGTCTACCGCAACGCGCTCCGTCTGGTCAAATTACGCATCTCAACGATGCGCTCGCCCGAACTCCGGCAGCGTTTAGCCAAGAGGCATGCTCTCAACCTGGCATGTGACGGCGCTTCGTTCGCGCTGCGTTTCCAGGAACCGATGGAAGCCGTCGAGGTGTTTGAAGCTGGGAGGTCGGTGCTGTGGTCGCAACTAGTGCGGGCCAAGAATTGTGTGGACGAGCTGCGGCTCACGGGGAAGCAAGGGGCGTCGTTGGCTAACACCTTTGAGCGCCTCTCTTTGCGGCTTGAGCGCGCCTCTAGGGCTGCCAAGTCTGGTTCCAAGGACGTCAAGCAGTTGACGAAGGAAAAGGAGGCATCGGTGGAGCAAATTCGGTCGGCGCGTAGAGGGCTTCAAGTTCTTTCTCATACTTACACCCTTCGCAGATTTGGAGGGGGTAGCGTCGGAGGGCCCGGTCGTCGTCCTCAACGCTAGTCTGCAAGGGTGCCATGCTCTCGTTTTACTGCATGGTGAGATGCCCATGCACATTCCGCTTTCGCAAGTGACACACTGGGACGTATCGAGGATGGCAAGGCGTTTTCAGGAACTCGTTCGTAAATCCACGATGGGCGAAGGAGACAGCAAGGAGGACGAAGCCGTCAAATATCTGCTGTCGGACCTCTGGGACTATTTACAACCCGTCGCCCCCACTGGATCCCGTGTGTGGTGGTGCCCCGGCGGCCCGTTCGCGTCAATACCGCTGCACGTCGCAGGTCCTTACCGGCTAGGCGGGTCGGGCTTACCACAGCTCTACATCTCATCGTACACGCTGACGCTCCAGGCCCTGATCCGCTCCAGAGCCGAGGGGCGCTCTGCGGTCGTTGCTTCGGTGTCCCTTCCGATCTCAAACGACCGGACTGAGAGCGGAAAGAGGGCCAGAAATCGAGGACGAGGGACGGCGAATCACCCATCGTGGTGGAGATGCAGAGTGCAGAGAGATGGCGAACTGCACGAAGACGGTGCGGGTATTTGGGTTGCACGGTTTGCTACGTGCGGAGAAACAGTAATTGCCAAAGATACATTGTACATACACAAATTTACGAGTAGTTGGATCACATAGAAAGGAAATGGACAAGTTGTCCACGCCAGACCCTCTGATCAGCCACGGGGATACCGGGCAACCCGAACAAGATATTAGAAAAGAAATCATGGATGGCGTCGATGTCACTCGCAATCAGCTGGCGATTGCCGGGTGAACACCACAACAAAAGGTTACCATTCTGGTGCCGGAGCAGCCTCACAGCACGAATAAGCTAGCAAAAAACAGAATTAATTAGACCAAAATCAAACAGTAGTAGAAAATTCTTACCCAACCACATATAGTGGCTGCTGTGAACAGGCTAAGCTGTGAGAGGGGTTCACCTAGCTCATCTGCAAATTCATAATGGCCTGTTTGGCCTATCTCGTAAGCAGCTCTGTGAAAGAGCTGCCTGAACATAAGATGCCCAAAAGGCATCTAGTAGCAAATAAAGAGATCAATACCATTTGGATTAAAGGAACACTGGCACTTACTAGAGTATAGGCTTCAAGGCTGGCATCCCACTGCCTCTCATGGAAGATGCCAAATCCATAGTGGTCAGAAAATTCCAACCACCAGGCAACCAGATCAACGCTGACAGGGGTGTGGGGGGGGAAAAGGATGGGTAAATGGTCTCCAGGATCCCTCGCATCCTGGACCAGGTATTTAGTTTTTTTCCAGAGGTGTTCTTGAAACTTGTGAGGGATCTCCTTAAGTTCCTTGAGAAGGTAAGCTCGGAAAGTGGGATTGGAGAGGTCAGTTGTGACCTCCCTTCCAGCTGGAAGGATCACTGATGCTAAGAAATATAAGAATGGTCAGACTCAACCAGAATATAAAAAGACTTAGACTTACTGATTTCTAACACTCCGGCCGACATCTTATCAAACAGCACTTTAGCTAGTGCGGCCTCCACAACACCAGGACGAAAGGTGTAAGCTCTAGCCTCACGAAGACGAATGCACAAGATCTCTGAAGCCTTTTTGACTACGTCAACCCAGTCGAAGCTGTGGGCATGTTGTAGGGCGAGCAGGAACAAATCTGCGATGTAAATTGTTTAATTATTAGCATTATTTACATTAGATAATCATATGATAAATAAATAAAGACTAACGAGACGTGCAAAAATGAGATTTGACTCGTTGCGGCTGCGGTAGCCTCGGGGCTGGTGGTAGGGTAGGCAGTGCGAGCGGCGGCACGGTGTCAGAGGAACCAACGGTCCAACTCCAATCGAGCACGGAAGGATGAGCAGCGGCGGCAGAACCGGCGATACTAGCCTGAGCGAAGTCGAGTTGGCCGCCGTCACCCGCCGGGCCGGCGTTCATGCCACGTGACTCGGAGTAGTCCCACTGGGTGAAAAAGTCGCCGGCGGCGTTGTTGAATGTGTCAGCGAGACGGTCAGGGTAGGTGTAAGCCTGAGCGTCGTCTTCTTCAAACCTGTTCCAAACTAACTTGAATGTGTGAGTCAACCTAAGCCTCGGCGAAAAACTTACCCGTGCCACGCTGCTTCTGCGATTCTGGCGTTGTGGGCCTGCCAGTGCTGCGGCAGTACGATCCACTCGCCGACTGGCGGGATTGGCACAGGCTCGGACATGATGGGGGAGAGGTCAAGGTAAGTCTTGGAAAACCCTTCGAATCCGTCCCATCTTAGATTTCCCCGACAAACCTCAAAATAGACTCGGACGCGGAACCCCGTTGTGGCAGCCCCGGGTGCGAACCCTTCGTCACCATCATCGCTACCGGCACAACCCGCCAGAAACGCATCATCACCACCATTATCAAAGACCTCTCCATCCTTCTCGGATGGCCGACGCTCGAGCATCTCTTGCGCGGCGGTACAAATTGTACGCCATCCCTTCTAAATTCTTCTTCGCTTGCTCCTCACATCTCCACAGCATTATTTGCACAAGATCGTCATCCAGGCAGAACAGAACTCTTTGATCTCGACGACGACGACGACGACGAAGATAGCTCCTTTTCCGAACATGGTCCGATGACCTGCTCTACCCGGCCACCTTTTATGCCCCTCACTGATCTTTGCGCATCACTGACCAACAGCCATGTCCCCGCGGTTCAGTAAATACCGCCCTCCTTGACATCTTCAAGGTCGCTCCTCGGCGCCCCTATATTTCATAATCGCCATCGCCTAGGATCAGGATGATATACAGGAGCGTTTGCATCCTATTTTGATCTCTGTCACCGGATACTTTACCGAAAACCCCTGCGGATACCGTCGACAAGCTTCTCAGGGCCCACAAGCATCTTTTGTGATCATCGTCATCATGTCCAGCGACCCTTTTTGTCGCTCACACGCCATTTCCATCGCCGAGGAAGAACTCATAGCCGTCTCCAACCTGTTCCGTGCAGCCATCCGCATCAGCTTCTGTAATATCGGCTCAGAAACCAACAAAGCTATCTGACTTAGATCCTCGCTCTCCCTTGTGACTCGTTCAACCGTCGCAACCGCGTGCAGCTGACCCGTGCCCACCCCCAGGCTGACAACACGCATCCCGTGGCGCTAGCCACGCTCATGGTCGGCATACCACTTCCCCCCTGCGTGCAGGACACCGACGACGCCAACAGGTTGGGTTTCTTTGAAGTTGACGGCGATGACCCCGTCGAGGACTTGAGGGAAGAGTTTAGACCCAACATCAAGGAAGGATCCGGCGTACCTGCCGGACCGTTGACGGACCGGATGATGTCCCCGGCGCAGGTTTTCTAGATGCACCGATAATGTGTAACTTTATTTTCTCGGCGATGGATTGGCACATTCATATTAGCTATTGTCGCGCAGATGACAAGGCAGCTTGCGCTGCCAATGACGGGTTGGGACTCACCTCGCAAAGAGAATATAGCCTGTCTGTTGGAGTTCGTCCCAGTGTTTCGGTCCGGTCGTGGGTAAAAAAAACCAATTGACAATTTCTCCCACGCCTCTCACCCAGGGTCGGCGGGCTTCCGAGTCCTTGCGTCCCACTGGCAAGTACCACTAAAGCCACGATCACCTCCGCCTGAACGTGCCGCAGCCTCAGCGACCACTTCGGATCTCGACCCCGCTGAACGCTTCCAACATCGTGGCTTCTCATGTCGCACTCAAACAAATCATGCCGCATTTGCGCATATAGCCGTATCGGGACGCGCGTCCTCCAATGATTGTTAGCGCAAGTAATACCCACCGGCGTCTGTTGGTGTCGTTGGTCGTGTGGTCACGGTGTGTGGTGACATTATGACTGCCTGCATCGTCTGACTACCGTTCTTCCTCACATTAATGTGCCTCTTCTCCGGATCCGAAAAGTTCCGACACTTATATAGATCTATTTTCTACAATCCGGAAGACGATGTGACTATTTCGAGGGTGAGTGCTGCCACGTGCACATCGATCACCGGACTATACCTTGACACGAGGGACACTGCGCCCGATCTCTTTCAAGGTTGCTCCACTCTGATCGTCACGTTGCTTCCTTGTCGTCACGCGCCGCTCATGGCATCCTCGGCGTCGTGCGGCCCTCAGAGCCCTCGTCATTTCCAAAGCCTGGGATGACATTCAGCGTATCCTTTTGCAAAATGGCTTCCAAGACCCCCTGCCTCTCCCACCTCCCTAAATTCCTCCCCCGTGTACCCAAGTTCCCCAGTTTTCTCCCCCGCCACCCCCCTCCCACCGTCCCTCTCCGCCACGTTTCTTTTCTTTTTTTCTTTTTTTCTTTTTCCCTACACACCGATGTTGGCATCCCGCTTGTAAATTATCCTTCCCCAGACCTGCCCTTTATCTCAGATTCACCCAGAAAGCTACTCGCGCTTCACCTAGACGCAGTCGCAGCAGCCACAAGGATCGTCGCTGCATGTGGACAACTGTTGAATATCGGTCGCAAGCCATTTTGTCCCTTTGTGATGCAATCATGAGTGTGCGTGCCATTTTATATGTACTATGCGCCTCTTTCGTACTGACGTGATTGATTTTGGGTGATATCTTGAATCGTCTTTTCATTCTTAGTACAACCTCGTCGCGTGTATGCGCCATGTTGAACACCTTCATGTCGCGAAAATCCTTTGAGAAGCTGGAGAGAACAGAGAACAGACAATGTTCCTCGTCGCTGAGGAGTATTCTGGCGCGAAGTTAGACTCGAACGTCGAAGCAAGTGGACCAGTCTCAAAAAACGTTGAAAAGCGTTCCATTGACTTATACTCGGATCGGATTCAGAGTTTTGTTCCCGCGTACACCTAGTATCAACACGTCTTCTTTTTCCCAACCTCATTTCGTCCTGACGCTGTGGATTCTGACCGTTTTGGGTAGCATCCATCATCCCATTACATGGAAGGCGAGCACGTAGCGGAGATAACCAAAGCGATTTGTTCCTACGCGGCGTCAATTATATCGATTCCGACGACCTAAGTGAGTTTCCACCAAATCTATTTTGACCCATCTCTGCCATCGTAACATGATTTGGCAGCGCATGCCCTCCGATTACTCTCGACCCATCATATCTTCAGAGAAAAGCTCCAGATACTTTTGCGCTCAACAACTAGCGAACCTTCTGGACAGCGGGAAGGGTGTCAAGGAAGTATTCTTAGAGACAGTGCCTCGTTCTACGGGTACTGCTTATTTGGAGGCTAACTCAACCTTGCCCAGATGCTAAACAAGATGATACTGGTGGACCACCACGTTCGTCGCGTTAACATATCTGCATCTCCTTGGTTTGTTCTGATTCTTACGACCCAACGTTGACAAGGTCGTCTCTGGCCATTAGCACTGACGAATTGTTCAAGTCTGCTGCTTGTCTCGCCGGAGCATTCACCGGTGTTCAGGTCCAAACGCTAGGTTCCACTTACAATCCATCGTTTCCTGCAGATACAGCCTTGCCTATGACAACGACTATCCCATCCGCAACTGGGTATACCGTGAATGATCCCGTTGTTTGTCCTCCCACCACGCGTTCTTCAAGTTCAAGCATCCTTACATACGTTGTAATTCCAGAAGATGAGGATGTTCCTACCCCATCCCGCTCGCTTCCAACTACAAATTCACTTGAGAAGGTGAGGTTGCACTCTCCTCCTGCGGGTGTACTAATGCCTTTCCAGTCGCCTGTAACCAAAACTTCTGAACCACCACCTCCCTTGATTCCATTCGAACCATCACCACAATTGAGGGCACGTGTACGCTCTGGAAATGTAATCAAATTTCTCGCATTTGATTTGGCCTTCCGCACTCAGGTGCCGTACCTCGAATGGCTGGAAAACGGAGGCGAGGATTCGCTTCGAGGAACTGGCCAAGGTGCCTCTACAAAGTATCCCGATACCGATAAATAATTAACATTGTGCGTGACGACGTGCAATTGGCGACACCTAATGATGGGACCAACTGCGTGCCGTCAAAATCGCATAGACTTCAACGTTTCTCCATGGCGATGAAGGGATCGATTGCCTGGGAGGCGCCTAAGGCGATCTTGAGTGGTGTGCCATTTTATACGTGATTGATGCATTGATTGACCTTAGCTTCAGGATTCGACTCGTACTCCCTTCTCAAAGGTTCTACAATGGACGACGTCGGCGGCGAAAAAGGTAGCACCACAATGGTTCTCGTTCGCGCCCTCAACGATCCTAAAGTCAAGAATCAAGACAACACCGTTAACGAGGATCGCAGTATCGGAACGGTTCTGGATGTTGGGGATGAGGGTGACCATCGGGAAGACGGAAAAAGGTTTGCGACGTCGATAGCATCGGGTGGTCTTCGCTTATTGTCCTTCTAGATCGTCCAAAGTGGAGATAAAACGGTCACACTTACAATCAGATTGGATGTCCAAGATTATAGCGGGAATCTTCAGTGTCCCTGATCCCGGGACATCGTACCACGCAAACTGGTCTGCGTGATTGGGATCGGGGTAACGTCCAACCTCCAAGGTTGTCTCAACGACGCCGGTCGCAGCCGCGCCAGGGTCTTGGTTGCTCTTGCCACATAGGGCATTGATCCAGGAAGTTTTGCCGCTGCCGGCCACGCCAGCCACGGCGAAATGGAAGACTCCATCCTTGTACTGGATCTTCTTCTTTGCAGCTCGCAGCTCGTCTGTCGTGGGCACGACCACAGGCTGGATTCCTTTTTCAAATGTCTCTCCACCTCTTCCTGATCCTCTTTGGCCTTCCTAGCCTCCTCGACCGCCTTGCGAGCCACCTCCTCCGCAGCAGCCTGCTCTTCTCTGGCCTTCCTCATCTCCTCCTCCCGAGCCCTCCGGCGTCGATCTTCTTCCTGTGCAGCGATCGCAGCTAGCCTCGCAGCTTCCTCAGCAGCCCTAGCACGTTGTCGTTCCTCCTCCAACTGCCTCCTCATCTGCTCCTGAGGCTCACGCTCCTGCCTCGCCCGCGCCTCCGCTTCCTCCTGGGCGACCCTGGCGGTATGCGCCGCCGCCTCTATCTCTCGACGGATACACTCGGCCTCCTCTCGAGCGGCCTCTGGGGCCCTCTGTGCCGCCAGCTGTGCTTCATGCTCCCTCCGCCTCTGTTCCTCCGCCTCGCGGGCGGCTCGCTCCGCAGCTTCGTGCGCCTGCCGCGCAGCCTCCTCTGCCCGCCGTTGCTGCTCCTCTGCTTGTCGACGGGCTTCTTCCGCTGCTTGTCGCTCTTGCTCGATGGCGTGCCAGTCGGGTTCGCAGTGACTCGAGTGTCCGCCTCCCCGGGCCATGGTTGAGAGTCAGGAGTGGGTATGGTTGTGGATTGTATGGAAGGGAAATGCTTGTAGTGGTTTAAATGCAAGGGACCATGGAGGGTTCCGCCTGCGTGACTTTGAGAGCTGTGACGAACGCACCGAATCATTAGAATGCCAGCCTCGAGGACTAAATTGTCTCCGAGTCGTAACTCGTTTCGTAAGATCATCGGTGGCCCATCAAGGCAACTGAAGCCTTGGCAGTTCTCAGAGGAATATTTCAAAGATGCACACACGATAAGAAGAAAGCTATGGGACGACCGTGATTTCTAATAGAGAAAGCGTGCAGAGAATTCCTGTACATTAAAACTGTGTGCACGAACTTCCATTGGATCAGATTGATATGAGACACCATTAGCGCCCGCAGGATGAAAACGTTAGCTTATCTCCATACCCGAGAGCCAGAACACGAGGTGAACCTATATCACAGATTCTAAGCGTTTAGGGTGTCTTCTTATAGAAATCGAGCGCTGCAAACTGGATGTTTTAAACCTTCGCCATCCCCACCTATGTCACAAATTCCAAGGGTTCAGGGTGTCTTGTGATAGAATTCGAGCGAGCGCTGCTTTACCTGCCTCCGATTTGCAAACTGGATGTTTTAAACCTTCGCCCTGCCTCGCCCGCGCCTCCGCCTCTGTTCCTCTGCCGGGCGGGTCAAGGCTCCGCAGCCTCCTCTGCCCGCCAGTCGGGTTCGCAATGACTCGAGTATCCTCCCATGGTTGAGAGTCAGGGGAGAGGGTTGTTGGTTGTATGGAAGGGAAACGCGGTGGTCTTAATGCAAGGGACCACGGGGGCTTCGCCTGCGTGACTTCAGTGAGAGCTGTGACGAACACGGTACCGCATCATTCAATCTGTGAATTGTCTCGTTTCGTAAGATCGTGAGCGAGGAGTACTGTATCGATAATCTGGGCGCTTGAAAGATGCAATCTCGCATGAAAAGAAGAAACGCTGTGACTCGGAAATGATCGAATTTCGTGATTTCTAATAGACTCCGTCTCTGTCGAAGCGACGTCAGCAGCGGCCCTACTAATTCACTTTCCCTGTTACATCATTGTGATGCCTTACACGACGGAGACTACTCGCTCGTCGGCGCTCTCGTCTTCACCCCAAAAATCCTACAAGGGTGGTTCAGACTACGGTACATTGCCTTCAGGACCCGCGAAGAGTTGCTGTCACCCATACAGCAAGCAGGCACCCAAAGCCAAGAGTGGGAAAGCGCAGTCACAACGACCAAAAGAATGTTACCATTATCATCCGAGACAGAACGTGCCTCTTCGTCGTACATTAAGTCCGCCGTCACGGCCTGGAACGCTGCTTGAGAGGATCGGAGAGGGTCGGTGAGAAATGTCGATGAGGTTGCAAAGTTGACTCTACGCTCGGATCGGATCGATGAGGATTTTGACACGGACAAATCCGAATTACGGGTTTCTACGCCCCCACACTTTTACACTCCAGAACCACGCGAGGTTGAGGAATTTTTAGAGCCTGTAATTGGCGCCCTCTCCGCTTCTCCATCACCGTCTGGCACTGGGCATGCGTGTTCGGTATGTCACATTTTACGCCTCGTGGCACCACACGCCTTTTTCATTTACGTGATGCCATCTGATAGGGCAAGCCAGCGTCAACAACACTCGAAACCCGCAACTACCCCGTGGATCGATCGACGGAGAATACTTCCAGCTCTGTCTTGTGCTCTCCGACCCAGACCACTATGAACAGCCTTTTATCACCCACCAACCTCATGGTTGATCGTCATCACCAAAGTCCACCGACAGGTGATATTGCTGCCGCTGTTCCCGTGGTCCCACCTGCATCCACCTTCACCATAGAGGAATGCAGAAAACGTCTCGTTCCCGTACTCGCCGCGTCTGCACAGACGAGAGACCCTGGAAGACATCTAGCGTCTGAGCAAACCTTCAATTGCTTTCCGACGATGCATGCCGTCAGGTACGGCTGTGGATGTGGGGTGTGCATCTCCAACCATCCCAGCCGCGTATCGGACCTCTTTTCTACTCACATCTCTCATCAGAGCCCACAGCTCGATCACGTTGAGATTCGTGCAAGAAAGATCTTCGGCGACGGTGGCGACCCATTGGTTAGGCGGGATCCGCAAAGAGCTTTTTGTTGATCTCCGGGTTACCACCCGCGACAGACACCAGTTTCTGCATTTTGGCGGAGAACGCCTTGTAGGTATCGTCTTTTTGAAAGTCAGCATCAACTTTACTCAAATGCAGCGGTAACTTGCAGAAAACTTCTCAATGACAGCGGTCACATTCAATAGTGCGAACATGCGTTCTTAGAAGGCTGTTTTACTAATGTCGCCGTCATTCGACATAGATCAGGACTTCTTCGAACCACAGTCACCTCTCGAACCCCCTCATATAACTAGACATCCTTCCGTCTACCTTTTGCGTGATGTCCTCCATGATTGGCCGGACGAGGCTGCACGACGCATACGGATTAACCTTCGGGTTGCATCCAACCCTGAGACACGACTAGTCATTGCTGAGCACGTCCTCCCGCTGGCGTGTGCGGATAAAAATCATAAGAACACCGAGGCAAGGGAGAGAAAAGGGAGTTAAGGGAGTTTAGAACAATGGACACTCAGATCAGTGCTCGCGAACGTTGAAGGTACCGAGCGTACGCTCGTAGCTCCTCCCCTCCTATCCAACTTGGGAAAAGCAAGCGCGAATGGTTGTTGAATGGATCTTATTGTAAGTGGCACGACACGTCGTCCTTTGCCGACACTTCTAACTATTTCTAGATGCATATCTCCCCCAATGAAAAAGAGCGCACGCCTCGCGAGTTCTGTGCATCGACTCTTACCGCGGGCTGACGCATCACGCGTATGACCCGTCCTGAAGGCCTGTTATTCGCATATCTTGTCTGCGAGCCAATCGCTCTGCCCGACGATGCTCAGGATATATATACAACGCTGTAGTTCTATCTTCTGAACTATCCACTGTGGTCGATGTCCCCTCTGATGAGCTATGCGTCACCCTCAGATGGATCCATCTCGTCACAAGCGGTTGCCGCCACGACCAGTGTCTCTATTACCTTCTCCTATCCTTGAGCGTTCGACATCTCGGTGTGGCACACCCACCTTTGGATCTCGCATGATGCTGCCAAAAGACGAAGAGTTCCAAAGTACAAGATCTCGAGGTGGTGCACCCAGGAAGTGGTTCAAATTCAAAGGGTTAGGTGTGCGTAGCGTAGTGATGCAGAAGGCGGAGAAACAGAGGGAAGGACAAAACTTGGCAGTAGATGCCTCCGCGCGGGACAATAGCGATGTTCAGAGCGCAGTCCCCGCTTCTTTGTCCCATGTACGTGTATGGTGGAAGAACAGTCGGACGCCGCCGGGCTCCACAAGGAACAGCACCACTGCGGTTCACGAGCTAAATGACGGCATATCAGAGCATCGTGCCACTGGCGGAAGCGACGCGGTACGCTCAAATCAAACCCATCCACTCCAAGTCCTTGTATCTCACCAGTTCATCAAAACTGGCCGAGCACTGAGTACTGAGTCTCCTGCCCTATTACTCGCTCCAGGAGCTAGTCCGCCTGCATCTCGGGCCCGTCGACCAAGCGTTGCGAGTATCACTCGCAAACTATCGTTCGCTACGTTTGGTCGCAGACCAAGTATCCCGGACATCGTCGAGCCCTTGCCGACGTCGCCACCAAGCGCAACATTGCGAGGGGATACCGCGCGGAGGAGTATCAAGCATTTACATAGCTTGCCGACGTTTGGACGCAACGAGGTCAGCATAGGTGCGACAGCGGGGCGACCAGTCATCCCTCGGCGCCCGAGTCTCATTTTCGTAGATGAGGTGCCAACTCCTCAAATCGTCTCTTCCGCGTCTGGGGACTCTGGGCTTTTACGTCGTTCTCCCAAGTCGGGCATCCTCAAGTCCTGTGCTAATACGAACTAGCAAAGTTCCCCGACGCAGCAACCTCAAGTACTAGGGCAGATTCGACGCCGATCGCACGCCGCCAACGCAGAGTGACGCTCTCCAACTCTCTTGCTAGTAGTGCGTCGTCAAGAACGCTGGGGCAGGTCCTCGGCAGGTCAACCACCACCACTATGGATTCTGTGTCTGAAGTGAGGCGTGTCCCGAGCATGCCCAAGCTGCCTCGTCGACTGAGCATTCCCATATTGCGGCGCAGGCAGACTCGCAGCCAGTGGTTAGAGACGCAGAGAAAACGAGTTAGATGGAGGATATCACTCAGAGCCGTACCATAGTTGTAATTCTTAGTAGAGCTTCATATACAATACCTGACAAGAGAGGTTGTGTGTAAGTTGTGTATCGCTTTTGTGCTTCAAAGCTTCACCCATCATCTTGCGGACGCCACCACCAAGTGCAACGTTAACGGAACTTGCTCCCCCGCCAACATGGCGAGGCGATTCCGTACGGAGGATTATCAAGTATTTACCTAGCTCTCCGATGTTTTCGACGCAACGGCAACGAGGACAGCGTAGGTGCGACCCGCAGCAACCGGAAACAATGCAAGTCAAACAGAAGGAAGCGAGCCAAACGACGTACGCTGCCTCCCCCTCTTTCGAATCCCCACCAACCCCTGGATTGCTCATTTGGTCTTTGATAGTGTCACAAAGGTTGGCGAACGGCAAAACGTCCCGATGCTCGACCATTTCTATCAATGGTCATATTTCAACACCATTACATCAGTTCCGCTCACTCCACTTGCTCAATTGGCACCGCTGAATGTTTTGATCTGTTCTCCAGACTACCCTCCCCATAATCGAGAAACTGGATCCATGTAATTTATTCATCACGTACAAGCTTTTCCGCAAGGCGACGCAATTTGTGGAGTCAGTGGTTCATCCCACGTCGATTTAGCTTTGCTCTGAAAATTTCTTATCGTGATTTGCAGGATCTCTCCTTCCTCAACGTCAACCGTGACCTTTCCAAAGTCATCCTACCGAAGAGGACATGCTTAAATAATGGATGGAGACTCCCGGTGACAAGGGCCTCAGTGATTGCCATTACCCTTCCTTGCATGTATGGTTCCTGTTTCGCTCGTCACGCGTCGGCTCTCCTCAGAGATCAGCATACATGACGTCCGACCGATCCCGCATGCTTACCACAACAAAGACATTCCCCTCGAGTATGCCAAGAAGGAAGCCGACACGTGCGAAAGCCGCATCGTCGAGCGGAAGAGCCAAACCAAGTGTCTCTTCAAGTTTGCTGGGTTCACCTTAAACTCCCGCTTGCCGCTCACGCCGAGGTAGGCATCGCATGTAGGCTTCTATCGATCGATCAACTCACTGATAGCATTGCTTGCCAGACTTCCTACACACATCTTGCCAATATAAATATACCTCGAATAGAAACACGCGGAGGCACGGAGATGCAGTACAAGAAACAAATAGGCATATAGTACTGGGCTTGTTTAGGGACTTCAGGAACTCGAGTATGTTCCTCCTGCGTCGGGCACTACAACGATCCCAGTGCTCTCCTCAAGCTCCGTGCAGCGTGACCTCCCGCCACACCTCGCCCAACTCATCGCCGACTATGGTCCCTCATACCCACCCAGACCGTCCGTTCCATGATGGAATACCATAAAGCCATGATAGACTGTGTTGACGACCGCGATATCTGATGCGGCCAGCCGGTCAGTTCGGTCCAGAAGTTGCTTTGACGAGTCTAGGACTGCACCTGGTCAATTATCTCCACTCCAGCATTGATGACCTACATTCAGTCTGGCCCCACTAAACCCTCGCATGGCTTTGGAACTGAAATATGAGAATTACTTGTTGCCCGTGATCGTCGACTCTGCACGCAGACTCGTTCAAGTCTGCGCTTCCTCACTATTGTGCAATCCCTCGTCGAAAGGTGATGCAAACTCTTATTTATCGTTCTACTTTAGTTTGACGTTCTGCTGCGCTCTGCCAGCACTGCCTCATGCCTATATACAACGGGCACGAAGAGCGTGACGCCGCAGCGGCCGCATCGAGTGCCAACCCGCCTCCATGCGTTATCTCGTTCACCGCGACCTTCAGTTTTTCACTACGACTCGTGGCGATTCCGAGGCACTGACCGTTTTGGTCATTTTATAGGAGCCAGGAGATGACTGGGAACTGAACGTTGAACGTTGAACAGTCCACAGTGCTGTACATATCTTGAATTTGTTTCTCACGATTGTATGCCAAACAATGTGCAACTCGGAGCTATTATCCTTCAAGTTCGCAGCACACGTGCACCACGTGTCTACATCCTGCCAATGTTTTCTACTAGCTCTAACCAGACTTGCGTATGTGGCCGGTCCTTCGACAACGCTGGTGCTTTCACAAGACACAAGAAAAGCTGCCAGGAGGGCAAAAAACGGCTGGCAAATGTTCTCAGCCAGGCAAAAGATTTACGTAGCCGCAAGAAGCGGCGCATCCAAGGTGTCGACTTGGAAGAATTGCCAGTGTCCTGTGTCAGTGAACGGGACTCAAATCGGATTGTTGACGGTATGCGATTGATGGTCTCGGGTTCCAACGACAGGCTCACATTGTTACGGTCAGAGCCGCTAACGTCGTTGGCTGCAACTTCACAGCCCAACCGACCCGCAACACAGACTGAGAGTGAAGCCTGCACTTCCGGGCTTGATGAGGTAGTACGTACAAACTCTTTTCTTTAACTATCAAAATTGCAGACGTCTGATTGGCATGCGTTTAGGCTGAAGATGATACCTTACCACTTTCTCTTCGTAGGGCCCGACGTGTTAACCGTCGACTTCCGAGACGCTTTCTGGATATCCTTCCAGAGGCCCCTTTGCCACTACCCCCACAGGAAGTGATCTCGCCCCCAACCCCCGCAGACTCGGGTTCCTGTCACGTTCAACCGACCCCACCCGTCCTATCAGAACCGAGTATAGAGTCCATCCAATCTCCGAGTCTTTCAAGGCAGCATCGCCCAGTCGTAGTCACCCAAACCAACTCATTCGGTTTATATCGTTTATATGATGTGGGTTCAACTCCAATTAACGACCCTGAGGATCACAGTGGGCATGATTCGCTCGAATTAGGAATCGAGTGCGGGTCCGTGATGGCTCTGCAGTCCGACTTTGCAAAAACCTTCCATCCCTACCCTAATGAAAATTCGTGGCGCATCGGCGATTGGTACTGGAACCATGGTGCCCAGAAGTCCAAGAAAGGCTTCGAGAGCCTCTTGAAAATTATCGGAAGTGCTGGCTTCCGGTCAGAAGACTTGCATCGCACTAATTGGTGTGCAATTGACCGTGAACTTGGCCGTTTAGACGTCGGTGGCAACCCTCATGAAGCAGGCTCGGGCCACGGTAGCGATTCGCAAGACTGGTTACCTGAGGACGACGGCTGGATGCGAAGAAGCATTACGATATCCGTTCCATTCTCCCGACGTTCTTTACATCCGGGCCCAAGAAACTACACCATCCTTAACTTTTATCGCAGATCACTGCTTTCCATAATTCGCGACAAGCTCTCGGATCCGTCGCGCTGCAGGACCTTTCGCTTCGAGCCTTATATCCTGCGGTGGAAACGTTCACCGGCATGCGGGGATGATGGCGTTGGTGTATACGGTGAACTCTTTCATTCAGAAGCATTTCTTGCAGCCCACCGCCAGTTGCAGGATCTACCCCCGGATTCCAGCGGCTGCACCTTGCCTCGCCGAATCGTCGCGCTGATGTTTTGGTCTGACGCTACTCAGTTGACTTCCTTTGGTGACGCGAAATTGTGGCCTCTATACCTATATTTCGGCAACGAGTCAAAATATCAGAGAGGCACTCCAACTGCAAAATTTTGCTCGCACGTCGCATACTTCCAAACTGTACGTGTTTGTATGTAATGAAATCTAGCACTACCAATTTATTTTCGGATCTAGCTGCCTGATGAGTTTAAGGATTTCGTAGTGGAACATACCGGAGGTGATAAGCAACCCGGTGACCATTTGTTTACTCATTGTCACAGGGAAGTATTTCACGCGCAATGGAAGGATATTTTAGACGAAGAATTCCTTGAAGCTTATGAACATGGCATGGTGTTCATGTGTGGGGACGGCATCAAGAGAAGGCTGTTCCCTCGTATCTTTACATATTCCGCTGACTATCCTGAGAAGTGCGTACTGACTTTTTCGTTGGACTCACTTCTTGATAACCTTGTTCACAGAGTGCTCGTTGCCAATGTTCGGAACCTTGGTGGATGCCCTTGTCCACGATGCCTTATCCCAAAGGACAAAGTGCAAAACGTTGCCACGGCAAGTGACATATTGCAACGCCGTGACTTAGCGCGGCATGACACTCCGGAGCGGCGCACGAAGATCGTGTCCGCTCGCCGTTTGATTTATGAAGAACAATTAGCTGTTGACACTCCTCGAGTGGAGGCGCTTCTCAAACCAGAATCTCTGGTACCGACTATAGTACGTATTATCGACTATCGCCTGGGAATGAAACCAATGATATTAACTGCATCTTGAGAATGCTTTTTCAGAACGACTTAGTCACACCGGATTCGATTTCTTCCTCATGCTCGTTGTTGATTTACTACACGAGTTTGAGCTGGGCGTTTGGAAAGCAATCTTTATCCACTTACTCCGCATGGTTGATAGTCTGAAGGGGAATATGTTGGCTGAACTGGATCGCCGGTGAGAGCATTACCATTACCTTCTGTTGCCGAGTTCTGAAACAAATTGATTGTGAGAAGGTTTCGTCAAACGCCCACGTTCGGTCGCAGCACCATTCGACGTTTCCACAAGAACGTCTCAGAGATGAAGAGGTTTGCTGCACGGGATTTCGAAGATGTATTGCAGGTCGGTGTACTGTTTTTCTTGTCGTGCTTCTGTCCCATTGACATGGCTTATTTGGAGTGCTCTATTCCCGTTTTTGCAGGATTGTTGCCGGACCCTTACAGCGCTCAAGTTGAGCGCTTGCTATTCATCCTCTCACACTGGCATGGTTTAGCTAAACTCCGTTTGCACACCGATGAAACCCTTCACATATTAGATACAGTGACAAAGGACCTCGGTGATGATGTTCGTAGTTTCGCCTCAGATACGTGTCCTAGCTTTGCAACAAAAGAGTTGCCCCGAGAAGCTGAGGCCCGACTTCGGCGACGAGCTCAACAAAATCAAGTCAAGTCAAAGAAAGCTGAAAGAATTGCACCGCGTTCACAAACACGACAACCCAAGTCGCTTAACCTTCAAACTTACAAGTTCCACGCCTTGGCCGACTACCCGATGCAAATTAGAATATATGGCACCACTGACTCGTATTCCACACAATCCGTATGCGTACTTTCCCAATAATTGTATGTTATGAAACTGATTGTCTACACCCAGGGAGAACTTGAGCACCGTACGAGTAAAGGGCGGTTCATCCGAACTAGCCGAAAAGCCTTTGTACCGCAGCTGGCCGCTATAGAACGGCGTCAGGCTCGCATCCACCGTATCCGTATGAAACGTGATGCGCTCAGCATGATGGACCCGGTACCAAACAATGCTGAAGAACACCATATCATCGGCCGATCTCAAAATTTTCCGGAGGAACTCACGAAATTCGTGCAATCTAACATCGATGATCCTGCCGCTAAGGTTAGTACACTCTCCCCCTTACATTCCGGACCACCACAATCATATCTAACTCGGCCCAGAATTTCGTCTTGAAGTTGAAGGATCATATTCTCCCTCGTATCGCTGCTATTCACCAAGAGGGATTTCAAGGACATACATTACTTGATACGGCCACCGACATGGGCCTTACGGATGACTCAGATGACGCCCACTTGCGTCTATTGCGATTGAATCACGTAGTGTTCAATGGAAACAAGATTTACCGGCATCGATTGCTTCGCATCAACTACACGACTTACGATCTTCAACGTGATTTTGACTCTATCAACCCTCGAACGGATAATCGCAACATCATGTTATTGTCGAACTCAGACGGCAACAGTCATCCGTTTTCCTATGCACGGGTGCTAGGGATTTTTCATGCCAATATTGTATATACTGGTCCCGGGTCGAAGGACTTTCGATCCCGTCGGGTCGAATTCTTGTGGGTGCGTTGGTTTGAACTTGTACAGGAACGCACCGTGGCGCTCGGATGGGAGCAGAACACACTCGACAGTGTCAGGTTCTTACCGATGGCCGATGAAGATGCGTTTGGTTTTGTTGATCCTGCCGACGTGCTTAGAGGTTGCCACGTCATCCCCTCCTTCGTGGATGGCCCACTTCATTCTGGTAGGGTTGTGATGCCTCGTGGTGCAGGTGATTCCGAAGACTGGAAGTATTACTATATCAATCGGTGAGTTCGGCACTTATTCCTGCAACTCGATACAATAAATCCTTTTAGATTTGTAGATCGCGATATGCTCATGCGTCACCACTGGGGACTGGGTGTTGGACATAGGTACTCACACACGATATCCACAGTTCCTGTCACTGCCAGTGCTCAGTCAGAGTTACTCGACATTCCTCTGCCTCAGCGACCTTCAAGTCCGGGTAAACACGACGCGGGAGATCAGACAAGCCTTGTTGATGACAAGACCGACGACTCGGAACACGATTTGGAGCCGGAGTCTGAGTCTGATCCTTCGATATCCGGCGACTGGTCGGATGAGTCTCAGGCTGACTCGGAGTCGGAGTCGGAGTCAGTCTTGGGAGACTATGTTGATATGGATGGATGGGACAATGTGTCGGATGCCTTTGGTGGATACGAATTTTAAGTTGTATCTTTCGCTGCTAAGTAGTACTATAGTATGTTTAATGTTCATGAAAGTTGAAATCGTCATGTGACCTGTGAACTTCCCAGAGTCCCCACGCTATCTGTTCCCAGCTTCCCATAACCTCGTTGTGTATGTACCCGCCTCTCTTGACTGTGTCCAATACCAGCCCTCTATACGGCCCTCCCGACTCCCTGGTAACGTTGCCGTGGTAGTGATGTGCGGTGATCACGCACGCCACCTTATCACCAAGCAATTTGACAGCTTCGACTGCTGCTGCATGCTCAAATACGATTCTTCTTCAGGTGACTCGGAGGAAGAAACTTTTCTTCTGCGATCAGTGTGCTGTGACACATTGACTACAGTGTTGAGTCATCTGATGTCCAGAAGAAGCAGGTCGCGTGTTGACGAGGGTCGTGGAGCTCGTAGTATTTAAGCGTGCAAATTTGAAGGCGCAGGGGATTCCGTATCCCTCAAAACCCTTCTGTGTACCCTATCACGTTATGGCACGGGACGTACCAACCAATAGGAGGGCAGTATTGCTCGCTATCTTCATCGCGTTCGGTGAGTACGATGTCTTTAAGAGCGAACCCTCCGCCTGATGCGTTGATAGGAGGTAAGACTCGGATATCCACTATCCGGAATGGAATGGAGCTGGATCTCGAGAACAGGGTTTTTGTTCGGATATGACATGGGTCATTTCGGTATGGCATTTGCTTTTTGCGTGTACCTTCCCTCCTCAGTTTGTTCTGCAGGGTTGTTTGATAATGCCAGACTTTATCCAACGATTCAGTCAGATAGATTCTACTGGCCAATCGTACCTATCCAGTTTGAGACAGTCGATCATCGTCTCATTGCTCTCAGCAGGGTAAGTCTATGCTATTCTCCGTCCGAATGACCCTGCAAGCAACTCTTCTGTAGAACCTTTTGGTGAGCCTACAGTGCGTGACTCATTAAGAGACCCTTCTCACTTTGCGATTAGTGGAGCGCTCGCGCAGGCATTCACAGCCGATCGACTAGGGTGGCGAGGATCTATTCTCTTTTGGTCGGCAGTGTTCACTGTTAGCGTCGCCATCCAGACAGGGACGACGTATTCTTTGGTGCAGCTTGTCATTGGACGTTTATCGCCGGTCTGGGTGTCGGATCTTTATCAGATACGGACCTGTATTGCGCCGTCGTTACGAACTGATCACAAATAGGTTCCAGCCATTGTCCCGCTCTACAATGGAGAGACGGCACCGAAAGCGATACGTGGTACTATTCTCGTGATATATCAAGTACAAATTATCTCTTGGTATGATCGCGATTTCTTAATTACTTCACGGAAAGTTCATGTATATTTTGCTAGGATTTTCTTGAGTTATGTCATCGAGCTAGGCAGTCATACACTCATCAACTCGGCCTCGTGGCGCATTCCGGTGGGTCTGCAAAGATCTGTATGTTGCTTTCCGGCATGTTCTTCTTACCGGAGTCGCCGTAAGTTTATGAAATCCTTTTGCAAACTTCATTCGCCAACGGATTTTGGCAGCCGTCACTTGCTGGGAACTAGCAGGAGCGAAGAGGCAAGGCGCGTCATTGCAGAACTGAGTGGCATTTCCGAGGATGACGCCCTAATGGTCGAAATTGCCGAAGAGCTCGACTTTGCTATCAAAGTCGAGAACGAAGGCGGCAAGGCGACCTGGTTCGAATGTTTTTCTCCAAGAAACGCCATGTGGCGCCGTATGATGAATGGAATGATGCTGCAATTCATACAACAACTCAATGGGCAAAACTTTTATTGTGCGTCTTGTCTCAGGCCCTCTTCTGGCTGTTGTTCTGAATACGTTTTTGCTCATGTATCCTAGTCTTTCACCATACGTTATTCAGACCATCTTGGGAGCAGTGTCGGTGGCAGGCACGCTTCCAGCGTCCAGCGTTGTACTTTATTGAGGCGTGGGGTCGTCGCAAGGTTTTTTGATCTGTACGAATTTATCAGTGTTCCATCTAACAAGTGTCTAGTCGTTACTCCTGGGTGCCTTCGCACAGGCAATCTGTGCATTTATCGTGCGTTCCGTCTACGCTAATCAGATATCTTCTTCACTTAAAGAACTCTTTACAGGTTGCATTTGTCGGCCATTTCTGTCTTGCATCAACTGGAACCCGTGTCTGTGTTGGCGTCCCGCAACAAAGCAGGTGGGGGTGTCGTCATCGCGTTCGCAGTTCTTCAGGTATTCGTCTGTACCAAGCGACCCCGCGCGGCCACTGCCGCTAGTGGGAGTGGGGGCAGTACATTCAAGCCATATGCACCGCCTCATACACGCCTGTCCGACCTCGGTTGGGTGGAGGTCTGCATCGAAAAGATGCTCGAGCTCGTCGCGATGCCGTTGTGCCATCCCGAAATCTACTTACATACGGGCGTACAGCCGCTGCGTGGAGTGTTATTACATGGTCCGCCTGGATGTGGCAAGGCGCTGCTGGCGAACGCGATTGCTGGATCGACCCTGCTATGGCACGTCCGGGCCGCCTGGATAAGCTGCTGTAAACGCGCAAGGATGAATGTAACCGTAACATTCGTGACCTCGGGGTGCTACCTGAAGAGGCGTTTGAAAAGTACACGAACGAGAAGCTCGATCGGGTTTGTGATCCAAATTCGCATTTCAGAGCATGGGTCAGCTGACGTATGTTTCGGTTGTTAGTTGGTCAAGAAACTTCATACCGTGAACGAGGGGCTAAAAAAATTTGCACACGTGAATAAGAAAGCGTTCGAGCAATACAATTCTTTCACCAAGCAACGGGATCAACTCTTGCAACGACGCGAGGACCTCGATAACTCAGCTACGTCGATTGAGGAGCTCGTGCAGGTGCTTGACCAGAGAAAGGACGAAGCGATCGAGCGGACGTTCAAACAAGTGGCAAGTAACTTTGAGGAGGTGTTTGAGTGTTTGGTGCTCGCTGGTCGAGGTAGATTGATCATCCAACGACGAATAGACCAGGTCGGTTGCAAAGGGCCTTCCGTGGAGCAACTCCGTGCTCATGCTCGACTCAGGACGAAGAGGCGATGGACGAGGCGGATGACACTCAACAAAGCACGATCGACAATTACACCGGCGTTGCTATAAAGGTATCGCTGGTTTGGCCATGCATCGAAACGGTTGATGCTGAGAGTATTTGCAGGTGTCGTCAACTCAAAGGTCGACGAGGGCTTGCGGATACAACAGCTGTTTGGTGGTCAGACGTCGCTTGTTGCGCTCGCTACAGGTATGAGGTTCTTTTTTTTTGACTGTCAATGAGAGGATTGACACGATTCCTTTGTACTGTTTGCGATACAAAAGTATGATCCTGCGCCGTTCTACCTGTTTGACGAGGTATGCAGGTTCCTCAGACCTCCGAGTCGGAGGAGACGTTATGACATTTATGCCGGAGCCAACAGATTGATGCCAACGTCGACGCTCAATACCGCACCGCTGTTGCAAGTATGTGATCCCATTCCGTCTTTCGTGCCATTCTCAGTCGACATGTCTCATGATCAAGTCGCTTGCACATACGGCTCATTTCATCACGACGACCTTCAGACCTGAGATGTTGGTCACCGCAGACAAATTCTACGGGGTCCTGTTCAACAACCAAAAAGTGAGTTCGATCCGGTGCATCAAATGAGAAGAGGCGACAGAGTTTGTGGATCAGGTGCGGCGTTGTTTGTTTATGCTGTTGCGGGTCTGAGGCTGATCATTGCTTGCAGGAGGCACAGGCGCAGTGAAACATTATTATTTTATTTATTTTGCGCTTTGCACGCTTCGTAAAGTAGTCGCCATGTGGCGAAGTTATTGTTATCGCTATCGGTCGGCTTTAAGCTTTTGTACTTCAATTATGGTGCAGTAAGGAGCGCCGAGCTTCTCGGATTGCATCTTGCATTTTGATTCAGGTGAACTTGAAAGACGGTACTGTTCCTTAGAAGACAGAGACGGGGCTGCCGGTGAACGCTGGTCGCAACTCGGTCACAGCCGGGCGGACCTCGAAATTGCGAAATCAGTCACATCGAAATCATTCCTGCCATCTAAGATTGTCCATGCCCTGGCACAGAATTGGAATTATGCAATCAATTATCTATAAGCCCAGTAACAAGAAGACATTGTGACAACCAATGATAATATCTACTCAATGAGTTACAATAAAATTTCTCTGGTTTGCATTGTTGATCATATGATATCTTATTCTACCCCTCTGTGATCAGATTATGATCAGTAGCTAGAAATACCATAATATTATCACAAAGACATTGCTAAGGATAATTACCCAAGATGGAATTCCCTGAGCATTGAAATTGTTGATCATATGATACCTTCTATCCTTCTTGGATTCAATTACAATTATTAAATAGCTGGGAATATATTTCCTGATCAGTGCCAATGTTTGGATGATAATTATTGATAAGGGTTTGACCTGCCTGATATTATCACATGTATATGATTGACATTAGTGAGGTGAATTGCAACTCAGTGATCAATTTTTGCAATCATATGATGCCTTCCAGACTGATTTTAGGATTGTCATCCAGATATCCTCTAGGCATTCTATTGTCACCACAGGCTCTTGATGATGTTTGAATGATAATTATTGATCAGGGTCTGACCTAATATTATCACACATGTTTGTTCTGATCAATAGATTAACATTAAGAAGGTAAATTGAAATTCATGATCAAGTTTTACCATGATCCTTCCAGGCTGATTTTAGGATTGTCATCCAGATATCCTCTAGGCATTCTATTGTCACCACAGCCTCTCAATGATGTTTGAATGATAATTATTGATCAGGGTCTGACCTAATATTATCACACATGTTTGTTCTGATCAATGGATTGACATTAAGAAGGTAAATTGAAATTCATGATCAGGTTTTACCATAATTCTTCAGGCTGATTTCAGGATTGTCATCCAGATATCCTCTAGGCATTCTATTGTCACTTCAGGCCCTTAATGGTGTTTGGATTGTAATTATTGATCAGGGTCTGACCTAATATTATCACACATATTTGTTTTGATCAATGGATTGACATTAAGAAGGTAAATTGAAATTCATGATCAGGTTTTACCATAATCCTTCAGGCTGATTTCAGGATTGTCAGCCAGATATCCTCTAGGTATTCTATTGTCACTTCAGGCCCTTAATGGTGTTTGGATTGTAATTATTGATCAGGGTCTGACCTAATATTATCACACATATTTGTTTTGATCAACAGATTAACATTAAGAAGGTATATTGCACCTTGATGATCAATATCTACCATGTCCCCCATGGCTGATCTGGATACCATCATCAAGGTATACTCAGGCATTTCTGTGTCACTCTATGTTCAGAATGAAATGAACTTATAATTGCTGATCAACTATTGACCTATTTTTATCCTGCTGGGATTCAATTGCAATTTGTATCTGGAAATATCATCATCTCCCCAATTTCCTGATGCCGAGCCTCTGGTTGCACAACCGAACTTGGAAGGCCTAGGCGGTGGTTGTAGCGGAACCGCCTCTGGGCAGCGCTGCGCCCGTACCAGATCCGAGTCGCTTGGCTAGCTTTCTCGATCGATCTACTGCCTCTGGTGCCGGTGGAGTGACGGATGAGTCATACCCGAAACACTTCCTCGCGCTTTGAAGTCCGCCGCTACGGGAGGAAATTAACTTAAGTATGGCCCGGGCATAACGTACGTTTTAGAACCAGATTCCAGAACGACTCTCCTCCTAATTTCCTCACTGATCGCCCGAATTGTCAGGTGTCATGCATCATGATACAAGCTTGATGTTCTAACGTAATTGACTTGGTTCCTTCCCAAGGAGATCAACGTCCCCGATCATATGGTGGAGTTCCCGCCACAGAGGAGGGGCTAGCTTACAAAAAGGTAATAATAACCAAGCAGTCCTTTCGATATACATACCACTCAGGCCTGCATCTGGAGACTGGAGTGCAAAACCACAATTACAAGCCGTATCAGCACTCTCGGGAATTATCTGGGCATAAAGATAGATGGCCGTGAAACCGACAAATTTGGAACCGGATTCAATATACTGATAGACAGGTACAAGGCTTGTGGGATTAATACCCAATAGGGAATGAAGAGGAACTCGTCGCTCGAGTCGGAAGATACGAGCGGACTCGTTTCCTCTGGTCCCAACGTGACACAGTAACGTGGGAGCCACGCCACGACTGGGGCTCATGCGTTCCCCTCGGAGTTATTTAAGTATTCTAACCTGGTGTTCAGATCATCAAGTTCTATGGGCGTCCGAAGATCGAAAGTTTACTTGACGGATTTAGTATCGCGTGCATAGTGAGTCAAGGACCTTGGCGCGCACAGCGTGTTCGTGACCGTTCGTGGCCCAAGTTGCTAGCACGATGGTCTAGTAAATTACACGAGGTGCGAGTCGTTTTCTATTTTCTAAATAGTCGTGAGTGCTGCACTGACGAGCCAAACTCCGTCGACAGAGTTTTTGGATGGTGAAGCTCACCGGTAAAGGCTACATCTGGTCGGACTGTGTCGTCCTCGTTTCGGGCTCAATTCTTGAATTTTCTTTTTATTACCCTGTTACTGTTGAGGAGATAATCAGATGCTCATTGTGAGAGTAAACGTACGCCTTGGCTATGGCTGCCACAGATTTCTGTCTTGACACAGCTATATTTTACATGCGCCGGGGAGACATGAGGTCGTGCAATTTGAACGGTGCTCGCGCATGGCATCCAAGTGAAGCTTGTGGAATAACATACCAATAATAGTTACATAGTGACTCTGGTTGTTTCGTTACCGTGGCTACATTTTTGCGCACATGATATCCGGATCCGACGGTACTAAAATTTTGTACTCGCGTCGTGGGCCCGTGGCGCGGGGAACGAAGGTTGTGAGTCTACGTTCTTGATCTGGACTCGGATGAGCCACTCGGTACCTAGTATTTAAATATGGAAACAGAGAAAAATAGAAGACCTGGATTGAAGCACATTGTCTCTGGATTATTGTTCCCGTTAACAGGGCCCAATATCCTGAAGCAACCATACTAGTCTGCCCCTGCCATCACAACGTGCCATACCAAGGCCCAGGCTCAAGCACTCACAGTATTCTTTTGGAGTCATTCTGACTTGATTATCAGATAAAATCATTCTGAACTTTTGTGAATACAACCATTGAATGATTGAATGATTGCATTTTGAATCAGCCAAGGTTCAAGCTTTCAAGTTAGTTACATGAATAATGTCATCCAAGCCGTGAGCTCATTGTACAGAATCTAGCCCCCGAGATTCGGTCGTCTAAATCAACTCCCAGACTCGGCGGAGACTTAATATGCGACCTGACTGTCAGTGTTGTTCAAGTCAGTGTGGCGCAGTTCCGTTTCCTTGGCCTCGGTACATGATGGCGTGAGTACTTTTGACAATTCTTCATCGCATCTATGATTTATCAGTTCCTTTTTTTTTCCTTCGCTTGCGTGAGCATGTACTGACTCGGATGGTTCAGGATCTGTCGAGCGTCTTATAAAAGAGACCTGATACCGCAAACGAAATTTCCTCGCACTTTGCACTCTTCGACCAGCCCCCTCCCTGGCCCTCACGTTTTCGGAAAACGATCATGCAGGTCAACGAATTCGCATCTTCTTCGACTTCTACACCTGTTTCAGACCAAACATTGGTGCTCTACTTGGATGTCTTTATTATCCTCGTTATCCTCTTTTTCTTTTTGCTCAATATACCTCGTGCACTGGTATATATTGCAAACAATGGGTCTAAAACATTCCAGGGTTGTCTTCTACGCTCCGCCGCGCAGTCTACTAGGATGCGTTCGCTGGAGACTCAGACGATGAAAGAATCTACAGAGAAAGTACTGTCCCCGGAATCCTCTCTCCCCACTCTCCAGTCGGAAACCCTCCCCAAGCAACCCTGGCACTTTCCTATGCATTTCTCGCTCAGACACCCGGCAGCAAGTTTTATGCGATATCACGTCCTCGATGATTACACCGTTCTACAGGTTATCCTGATGGCAGGATACACCGCTGCAGTCTTTTTAACAGCGTTTTATGAATCAAATCCATTCACCAACCCTTCACGGATTGGTTGGGTGCTCGCGTCTCAGTTCCCGTTTGCGTATGCCTTTGCTACGAAGAACAGCGTAATTGGCCTGCTGGTCGGTGTGGGATATGAGAAGGTTTGTGTTTAGGAATCATCCAGGTTCAGAGTATCTGAGTTAATATTTCACGAAGCTCAACTATCTTCACCGTCATATCGGACGGTTGATGGTGATCGCAGCAAATGTGCATGCAATCGGTTACAGTAAGTCGTTTTTGCGGCGGTGCACATGGACGAAATTTATCTGAGATCGGTATTTTTTTTTGACAGTATATAAATGGTGTTTAGCAGGCGACATCTCACAGAAGATTGCCCAGCCGTATGTTCAGTGGGGGATTGTTGCCCTGGCATGTTTCGATCTTCTCGGGTTTTTCTCGATCCAGTGGATTCGGTCGAAATCCTACAATCTTTTTATTGGGACACATGTTGTGGGACTAATCGTGGTTTTGATTGGGGTGGGTCACCGGTTCTAATCACTTCCACCTGCCTAAATAATTATTTCTCTCCAGGCGTGCCTCCACCAACAAGTTTGTATCCCGTTTGTTGTTGCGGGTTCGGCTGTCTATGGCCTGGACCATGTTATTCGTGCCATCAAGACCCGCTTTACAACTGCAACTCTTCGGACTATCCCAGAGTTTGGTCTCACTCGAGTGGACATTCCGTCCCTGGGCACTGGTTGGCGCCCCGGTCAGCACGTTCGCGTGCGCGTCCTCTCCACGGCAATGGGTCTTTGGAGAATGACTGAGGTTCATCCGTTCACGATTGCTAGCGCAACGAACACGGAGCAAGGTCTGGTTCTGATGTGCAAAAACACTGGAAATTGGACAAGGAAATTGTACGAGCTAGCGCACGCAACGGAATTCGGCGAGCAAGGCCAGCACCTTGAAAGAAAGATCTCGGTAATTGTCGAGGGACCGTACGGTACGTTTCCCGAGTCTTCGCATACACAATTGAACTCATGTTGGTCTTAAATAATAGGTGGCATCGGTGATACAACGATTCCTAACTACTCAGGGGCGATGTTTGTTGTTGGCGGTAGCGGTGTGACATTCGCGTTGTCTGCTGTTCAAGACCTCGTCTTCACCGGAGATAGAAGCCGAATCAAAGTCATCGACGTTATTTGGAGCATTGCTGACCCAGGTTCGCGTTTGTGATACGTCCTCTGCGAATGTCTCTGACGAGCTGCACTGTTCTCACAGCTGCTTTGGAAACATATATTCCCCTCTTTTCCGAGCTCGTATCTGGAAGCAGTTTCGCTGAACTGCGCATCTCGGTGTTCTATACTCGTTCTACTTCCAGTTCGTTCGAAAGATTTTCGTTGCCACATGCCATCACCCTCGCTGCTGGGCGTCCGAGAATAGAGAAGCTGCTTGACGGATTTGTCGCGCGCATGAGGAGCCAAGGTGACATGCACGGCGCGTTCGTGGGTGTTCACAGTTGTAATCTATGAAGTTGTGTAGATCGTGCGCGTGACATGGCATGCAAAGCAACGAACTTTGTGGAGGAGAGATAACATACCGAGAATAACCCTTGTGTTTCGTTCCCGCGACTTACATGATCGACGCATTGAAATCCGAACCTCAAGTCACACGGAACTCAACAACTCGATCGCTTAGTATTATGCCGAGGGTTCATACGCCGCGCGGTTCAAAACTAGTGGCGAACGGTTAAATTTTCTTGGTACAGATTTCGACTGTAGCTAACTACGTGTCCTTCATCGAAATAACTCTCACTGTTCAAGCTTGAACGTTCATGACCAACGGTGCTCGTAAGCGGCCTTCCGATGGAATGGCTGGTGCGCCTGTCAAGAAACCGAGGGCAACAGAAGCGAGTCCGACTCGTCGAAGCTCAAGAGCTGGCAAGGGCGTTGGTGGCGCCGGCGAGCAGCTAAGAAGAGCTGGCGAGGCTATTGCACCCGGCCTTCGGAAGAGATCGGACTTGTTTGCTGATGCCGGTGAGGCGTGTAACCCAATGGCGCCCGAAAGCCAACAGGAGTCGACGGAAAGGGTAAGCGAGTCTCACGGTTCAACTCCGTTCAACACTCATTTGGATGCTAGTCCGGACACCGACAGCTTCCTCTCCAACGTGCTGCAGCCCCCAAGGCAGCTAATCCAGGCAATCGCTTTGGGTTCAGGCTTGTAGGTTGTTTCGTATTGGCATAGATCAGTCGAACTCACCGTGACTCACAGCCAGCAAGCGATGATGATGGTGAATCTCCCACTTCGCAACGGCCGACCTCTTTGCACATACCTAGCCATGCCTACGGCTTGAAGATCATTGCCGACGCACGGAAACGCTTTCAAATGCAAGACGCGCAAGAGGATGCACGGAAACGCCAAGCCACGAAGAACCTCAGCAAAGTGGGTAGGAAACCCGGGAACGCTGAAGGCTCAGATCGCGAGTGCCTCCCTGGCGACGAGGATGGTGACGAAGAAGAGGGGTTACCTAAAGAATTTGACTTGGAAGAAGATGCCGAAGAAGGTAGTAACGCTGGTGGTAACAAGGAGCGCAATGGGATAGACTCGGAGTATGACGATATGGAAGGCGATGGCTTTGGCGCGGTGGGTGTGGAAGGTGATGGCTTTGGCGCGGTGAGTCCCGATAGTCATTCTACACGAATAGGTACTCATTCAAAATAGGATGAGGACGAAGGAGACATTGGACCGGAGACCGAAGAACAGCCGAGGGGGCAGGTCGACGAAGTAAGCATCAATTCCTCCAGTATCAATCATGTTGAATGTGTGTAGGACCGGAATGTTCTTGACACATATTATGCGAGGAACCGCCGCCCCCGGCCTCCGTCGCCTGCGAGACTGCAGCGTTTGCCACAACGCACGGCACCGAGGCATCAAGGGCCAGCCACGGATGGTAACGCAAGCGATGACAGTGCGCGTCCCATTAGACGGAAGCGCCACTCGAAGACCGCGCAGCAGGACAAGTGCGACGATCCGACTCAGCTTGCATTCTATCCGGCAAAATGGGCGGACTTCCTTGAAGAGTGTAAAGTCGAAACCCGTACGTATGCTGCGGTTCGTGAACCTTGGCCCCACAACAAATCGGCGATCAGCGGATTCATTCCGGATATCATCTCAATGACCGTACAGAAGTGGAGACGCACACAGCAGAGGGTCGAGCCAGATTACTATCCCAAGTACAAGAGAGAAATGTGCAAGCTGGTATGTCCTCAGACGAAGAACCCAGATCTGCTGACTTTCGCAGTTGTTTGAGGATCTCGCGTCGTGGCGCGGTGAGTTGAAAAAGGCTGCCGCGAATTTAGTACGGGCGCGCTATGACATCTTCCCTGCTGTGGGCCGTCGCCTCTCAAAGGCCGAGACGCGCCAACATGTGAAGGATGCCGCAGGAGAACTGATTAAGAAGGCGTCGTTTGCGCATGGCGGTAAAGATTCCGAGGTACTGGTTATTCATCTTCTCTTGTTCACTTGCCGTTGACGCGTTCCAGGGCTACACCAATAACTTTGGAAACCCAGCAATCCGTGAGCTTATACATATATTCTTCTTTAGTCGCGAAAACCGGATCGGTAACCTTCGCCCGAGCGAGTTTGGGACAAGGATCCCAAACAATACCCTTACATTGGCCGTCACTGCGGTAAGCCTTTTTTTAGTTTAATTTCCCTCTTGTCACACAATCACATCAGATCCGGTGTATTCTTGATGGTTACCGACTTTATGGCAAGGGCAAGTTCCCTTTTTTCAGTGGCGACAATTACCGTTCGAAATGGAACAAATATAATGAACTTGTCCTCCGGCTGGAGGAGCATGTGATACACCGAGACAAACTTGAATCGATGTGTTGCGAGATTGCTCGCACGGGAATGTATGTTCTTTAATACTGTCCAATGTTCATCCCGCTGATATACTTGGTACTAGTGCTGGTGGTGGTATGGCTTATGGTGATTCTGAGGATGGAGATTCCGGTAATGATGAGGATTATGATGTGGACCTTGATTAATTATAGCCTGAACTGTTCCTGGATGGTTACCGAATTTTGTACCATCTGCCTCCGTCTTTGTTATGTGTGGCGTGTCACTGAGCCGCGCGGAGGAAAGGAGCGCCTCAGCACTTGCCCCGTAGGACGGTCGTAACGATCCCGTCGTCGCATAGTCGACGGACAAGCTTTCGATTGGATCGTGGAACACAACGCCTCGCCTCTGAAAGAAGGGCTTCCGTCCAAGAAAACGGAAATGAACGAGATAGCAACTTAGTTCGACTTGGAACGCTTCTACCTCGCTTTGGCACGTGAGTTGTACGACGAGGTCTATAGTATCTTTATCGCATCGTCTCGTGTTCATTCGATGAACTTGTAAAAGAATTCTATTTGAACAAAGACTACGATTACTACTTATCTACAACCAGCCCCATCGGCATCTCCCGAGTGTTTCAATGAACGTCAAATTAATCGTGGTCCTTGCGAGTGCCGCTGACCTACTTACTTGCAATGCTTGTTGTACTGCGACGGAATTCCTGGAACTTCGGGAAAGACGTACACTCGCTTTCTGCCGGACTAATTTATTCCCAAATTCCCCGCTAACTCGAGAAGTCCCACGTTGCAAGATTTCCGGGAGATGAAGTATTTCAAGGCAGTCATCAATGGAACGTCATGCCGAGAATCCTTTGGGTTACACCATGCTCACAGCTTGTGAAGAAACGTTGCGACTATATCCTCCAGTGTGAGTCCGCGTTGTCTTTGGGTCAGGAAGAATAGAACGCTGATTGATACAAAGTCCCTTCAACAGTCGGTGCCACGGTTAGGATATGGTTCTATTAAACTTACACGTCTGCAGAACCAGATCTTCCTCGTTCTTTACCGCGAGCTTTATTACAGACACGTTTACTCCCGACTACAACCCAATGTCGACGATCGGTTCCATTCGTACGAGAATAGCTGCGAGCTGTTCAATTATCTACTCAGTGCGTGACCCGTCGGCGATGGGAGGCGTAGCTTGACATTTCGGTCTTTCCTTGGGCACTGTTTATTTTATTTTTGGCTATGTCATAGACTCGGACGGGCCAGTAACCCTCTCGCTCCTCAGGCTGCCCAATGGCTATGGGACATCATCGACGAGTTCATCTACCAATTCCAATCTTTTGCGCTCTTCCGATCACGTCCTGCGAACAAGACGGACGACGAGCTCGCGATGTTGGGATCCGAAGGAGGCGCGCAAGCCTGGAGTAGTTACAGCGTCCTCAACGTCCTCTACTCTCACATCCAAAAGAGCCACGTCAACGAATGGCTCAAGGCCCGCTCCGAAGGCAAGTCCGACGAGGAAATCGAGTAAGTTTCGTGAATGACCAAGGAAACATGCGACTGACGTGCGCACTTAGCGAAGTTACGGGCGAGTATGGTTCGCGGCCGCTGTACCGCCAGCTGGGGTACTTTTCGCTCATCGGACTGCTCCGCGTCCACGTCCTGTTGGGCGACTAAACGAGCACTGAGCCTGTTGTATTGCCACCTGTCAAGGGAGCCCGACCGATCTTTGTCCCTGCAAACACACGGCGAGGGATCATCTTGTCTTCTCAATTTATTTCTCCGTGCTGAGGTGGGATGTCTCTTTTTCAGTGTGAGCTATTCAGTCTTCCTGATGCATCGCAGAAAGGACCTTTGGGGTCCTCGACACTGATTCTCTTACTCTCAGTCTGTGGACGAGGACGAGAAATCTGTGCTCGACACGTCTTCTATTACATGCAGAAGCTCCCGACCTTTTCACTTGTCATTCCGCTCTCGTCGTGCACGGGTCCTAATGCGGTCTTTGAGCAGGCTCAATACGGGCGCTCTGCCTCTGTCCCTGGGTTGTCACACACCAACTCTCGTGCAATTCGGTTACCTGGTGGCTCGATGATGCTCCCCGCGTTCCACAGGACGGCTGCTTAGTGGTGACGGCGAAGATTTCGTCTCTTTGTGCTGGCAGCACGAGTACAATGGCTGGAAGGTTGTCCTGGATGTGCTCATAGTACGTTACTCGGCGGAGTATGTACGCGAGTACAATGGACTTGTATCAGGACGTGACGTTTGGGAGAACGGTCCTGGTTCGTCGCCCTTGACGATAAGGCTGGAGGACGTCGGCATGGAGATTGGGGAGGGAGGCGACGAAGCGCTTGCAACGGATGGACTCGACCTCATCCGTTGCGTCATACAAGACAAAAGCCCGTTCTTGCAGAAGAGCTTTTGGAGTCACTCGAAACCGGCGATTCCACCTCTACCCAAATGGAAAGCAAGTCTGCAGACCTGGTACAATTGATTACGACGATTCTTGAAGAAGCCCTTACTCGCTCGCAAACGCGCGGCTTCTCCCGTACTCTCGGCGTTGCTTACATTGCCCAAGTACTCACTACGTGTCTGGCTTTATATTCGTTCTGCGACCGCACTCTTTGGTCCCAGTCGATCATCGGGTTTCGTAGCAGTTGCCTTGCCGGTAGAGAGAGCTACTGGTCAATATACCATGACCCTCGCGTTGTTGAACCTCATCCAACAGCTCCTCCAAGAAGCGTTTGTCTCCGTGTTAACGATTCCACCAGATAACCAGCGCCATCGACAAGTCAAGGAGGAAGTCCTCATGCGAGCCGCTAACTTCATCCATGGCGAAATTTGGGTGGAACACTTGGTTTGGAAATATGCACAGCTTGGAGATCGTTTCGAGATCGGCAGACGCATATCATCGTTCTATACGTATATCCTTTTCCAGTCGCCCCCTGCCATCAGCAGTCGACCATTCCATCCGTCGAGCCAGGCCGTCATTGACACGTTCCTCTTCAAGGGCACCACTTCCACGATTAATCCACTGGTATCGGCCATTCCGTCCAGCCCTAACATTCTCGGATCACTTTACAACGCCAAGAGGTTCGGAGACGCTCGCCGCTTGATATACCTGCTGGAGTCGCACCTCCAACTTGCGCACTCGGTCCTTAATTACAAACAGGTAGCCCCTAATAACAACAAGCCGTCGCTGCTCGAACAAGGTCTTTGTACAAAAGTGGCTGGAGGTGCAGGTTTCTCTGATTCCGCAAGGGCCCGAGTAGATCCAGTGGACGTGCTCAGCGGCCACGTTCGTGAAGGAGCGGGATGTGGGCACCGTGGTTCCTCTGGAAGCCATGCGCGTACTTCATGCGCTGTGTGCTTCCCTTTCGTTAGCGGTACCTTCTCCTCCCACGGTCATTGGTTATCTCTCCAACCCGGAGACTACGTTGCTTCTTTGGTCCGCATAGTGGAACATCCGTACGAAGAGCTGCCTCTCCGAAGCGCCGTTTGGAGTTTCATCTCGCTTGCCGTAGACAAGGAGCCAGCTCTCTCCAAGCTACTTGTCACGGGGGAATTCATCATCCCGAGCTCCAAGGGTAAGGAGGAGAAGGGAGGGGAGGGAGACGATAAGAAGAAATCGAAGAGCTCCCTAGAGATTGCGATCGAGACCCTTGGTCATTGGAAGGATCTTTGGGAAGCCAACCATTCAATCCCAGTGGCGCCTGTGCTCTATTTCATCCACGTCGTGCGGCAGCATGGCTTAGAACATCAATCGGTAATCGACGCTGCCCGTCAGAAGACGAAATTCTGGGAGCAGATTGCGGCTATCGCTCGGGAGGAGCTTGGACCGGATCCAGACTATGCCGTCGAATCGTTTGTCGTGGTGGACGGCGAACGACAGTCCGACTACATCAGCAAACCCACCCTTGGCTCTACAGAGCTGTGCAGAGTTGCACAGACCCACAGACCCTACAGAGAGGTACCTAGTAATTTGTCGTGGTGGACGGCGAACGACAGTCCGACTAATCTTCACCAAGTAACTTGCCCCGTAGGACGGTCGTAACGATCCCGTCGTCGCATAGACGACGGACAAGCTTCGATTGGATCGTGGAACACAACGCCTTGCCTCTGAAAGAAGGGCTTTCGTCCAAGAAAACGGAAATGAACGAGATAAGTAGTGTCCGTCCAGGCTTGTGAAGTCGTACGCGATCCGTATCATTGGACAGGATATATTCCCTCCGCCAGCCCCGAAATGCTCCTCCGAGCCTCTGTCCAAACCACTCAGCTATACTCAGTGCATTCCCTCCTTCAAGGGCGAAGACCAACTCAACGATCTTATCCTCGAGGCTGCGTCCAGCTGCTATGACCCAACTCTCTATGATAAGTTGTCTGAACAACTCTCACACGGCTTCCCTGGTCT
>JBBPNU010000005.1:0-56574 GCA_038091055.1 Leccinum angustisporum
CCGAACCCAAGAATGTCCTAAATCATGTTTACAATAGCTACTCGTTTATACTTATTAATTCTGTTTTTGTTCCTCGACCACGAAGAACTTTAACTTCTCTGAAAAGGGCTTCGCAACTATCCGGGATTCCTGACCGTTTTCGAATGAGACACGGGGCGTGCACGAAGTGTGCACGAATTCATTCAACCCGAGTTAGATTAAGTCACCAAAAAGACTGCGACTGATGGCAGCGATGGTGGAGATGAGGGGGAGTTGAGGACGAGTACAGTGGAGGGTCGTTGTGTCGGCACACCGTCATGTCAAATTGTCGTGTTTCCACCAGGCAATGGCGGACAAGGCAGGGGATGAGAAGAGGGTGACACGGATGTATGGATCATTTTATTGTTGAGGACGGTCACATCGTCCGTCGTTGTGCACAATGTAGTACGGGGATACCCGGGCTGCTGCAGTTCAGCGAGTTAGGACACAAACGAGACACATCATTGCTACTAGTCTGCCAACCACCGCCCCCGCGTCGTGTCGTAGGACGTAGTAACTCCAAGAAGGATGGGTCTGCTCCTATCGACTCGGACCACCTGGCCCTGGGTAGGATTTTCTGGTTTCCGACGCTCGACCCTGGGAAGCCTTTCTTGGCTCGGCAATCGGCTCACGCATACTTGATTACGTTACTCACTAAGGCCAAATTGTTTGACTCCCCGTACTAGGTTTGCAAATGTGTTGAAACGCCGCAACTGGAAGACCGACTCTGGTTGTAAGGGCGATTCGGTGGGGAGATTGGTGTCGCAGGGACGGTCAGAGTGTGGAGGTCGGGGAAGCACTTCTGGCGTTGGGGCCGGCAGAAGGGAAGAAGCACTGGATACGGAAGAGGCATTTCAAAGAATAAGTTCGGCGGCCGACCACGCTACGATTCGCTATCCCCCTCAGGCTCTGCAAACCCTGGTCAGGGATACAGACTTCGTTGTCTCAAGTTTGTGAGCCACAAGCTGCTCTTCACTATCCCCCCCTTCTTCGCCGGCTAATTCACTCCGTCTTCCTCCCGACCAGGCTGAGTTAACTCAGACCGCAACCAAGTCTTTCCAGCTGGCGAACCAGCCTCATGGCCTGGTCAAGTATTGACCTACAACCGGAACGTCATGCCCAAAAAAGAATGCACACGGAGTTCAAGTTTGGGTCGTTGAGAAATGCAAGTGCATTTTGTTGCCGTTTCCATAGTGAATGGCCATCCAATGTACCAGGGCTAAGATTCTTCGCAGCACCGACAATCACCATCGAAGAAGAAAGAATAGAAAAGAACAACCATCGGAAACACGGATTATCGTTCCCGTCTGCTCTGGAATGTGCCGCATCATCGAGGCCGCAATCTGGTTTAGTCTTCTTTCATTGGCAAGATTTTCGAGGTGCTCGATGATTCTACGGGAGACTACATCCGGTTGGCACCCTCGCCTTCTGTATAGTACATCTATGCACCCAGCATCGCCAACAATTTATTCTACGGTGCACGCTTCTCCACTGTCGCCTCAATACTGGTACTTCATACTTCATTTATACCCCTCCCTTCTTGCCTCGCTTGTCTACATTCTCCCGCTTATATTCTTCCAGGACTTGGAATGTTTGTAATACACTTACAAGGTCAGTTGGGTTCTGCACCGACGAAGTAAACGCAAACGCATTCACCAAAAATACCTTCAAGCCATAAGCCAAGACATCGCCTACTCCGATACAGTCGCCGTGAGTGGGTCGCAACTCACATTCAGACGGACACCCGTACGCCCACCTTCTTACTTGATAGATCTCGTACAGTAAGGCATACCCGAAAAGGCCACGCTCGTCATGAACTTCATCGCCGCTTCCTTACTTGGTTCATCCTTGCTTATGTTCGCTCCTAGAGAGTCGTTCTCTCCATGTCTTCTGTCCGTCCCAGCATCGCAAGACATGGCCTACTTCGACACAGTCGCCGTGGGTGGGGTCGCAACTCATATTCAAACGGACGCCCGTACGCCCACCTTCTCCCCTTCTCTTCCATACTTGATGGATCTCGTAGAGGAAGCCATGCCCGAGAAGCTTACGCTCGTCATGAACTTTATCGCCGCTTTCCTTACTGGTTTTATCCTTGCTTATGTTCGCTCCTGGAGAGTCGTTCTTTCCATGTCTTCTATCCGTGAATCATCGGTGCAGTCGTGAACAAACATACATGCAGTTCGTATTTCTCCTCGCTCTTCTGTGCTCTCTTACTTATATCATTGGGTGCGTCATCCTTCGTTTATGCATTTTTACCACTGAAAACCTTCCAGCTTTCTAGTCTGGCACCACGCTGATCAACGAGGTACCTGGTGAGATGTGAAACTTAGGATAACTGTATTGCAAAATTATCAATGTATTCCTAACAATTTTGATCGGCTCTTTCTCCCCGGTATTGTTGCCACCGAGATGCAAGGTTGGCATCTTACTTTTCATTATCGCTCAATTTCAAGGTCCTATAGCCGTCGCACATGGCCAAGCGGCAACTGTCGAGCGCATTTCCGACATCGATTCCGCCGATTCCGGTGGTCTCAAACCAGAGAAAGTCGTAGGTGAGATTACCCTGGAAGACGTCAAGTTTCACTGTCCTTCTCGCCTTGGCATGCCTAACTGTGGCCCTCGTTGGTGTCTCGGGTTCCGGCAAATCGACCATAATATAATCTCGTTCATGGAACGGTTCTATGATTATCATCTGAGCGGATAAGATCATCGAGGAATGGGACGACGATGAGGGTGCATTGCAGACGGGCTGAGCGTTTTTTTTAAATGTGTATCTCGTACATGACAATGGCTGTATAGTAATATTCTGCGCAAGTCGGATTAAAGTGGCACCGCCGTGACCAAGTTTCAAATCACAAAAATTGAGACTCTGGCAAGTACTCTGGCCGCCGTAGTACGTAATGTTACTTGATATGGCTTACGCTCATCTCTTTCCCTCACCACCATGTCCACGTTACCGTGCATTCCCGCCTCTTCAGACGAGGAGGTCTATTCCTCCACGGACGAATACCGAAATACCAAGAAAGAAGAAACCTCAAGCGTGCCGCCGAGTTGGAAAGTGTTACGCAAAAGGTGTGCTTCCTCAAGGCTTCGGTGCATATATGCGCACGTACAACATGCTAACATGAATAATAGATGAACGGGATCAGTGACTCACGGGACGAGATCCACCAATGCGACCAAGTTACGGACTTACATCAGGCAACATGCGTCGCCGGATCCTCACAAGACTCGATCTACCAATCGACCACGTAACTGGCTGGGAGGAAACCTCACGTTCTCGCATACATTATATCCCGAGGAGTAAGTCAGATGTTCTCATCATTTGGTTGCTGATACAAGCTTCTCATACTAGGACGCGAAAGCGATTGGAATGCGGGAAGATACCCATGAACGCAAACATCAACTAGTTTCTATACCTTCCTCCTTTTACCACCCCCCGTCAGCCCAAATGCTTTGCTCACAACCCAAACGACACCGCCGAGCGTCTGACCGTACGCTCCGCCCATCGTCACGAGCATGGATTCATCCTCGTCCACGATTCTCCCCTCGCGATGCACAGACTGCCGGTTTGTCTGTATGCTCATTAATCGCATTTTTCACTTTCTGAATCTGCCGTAGAATCCCTGCCGTCAGCTCACAAGCTATGCCTTCTCAAAACAAAACTCAACGGACTAGTAAATGAACGAAACGGAGGGCCGCTGGACGGGCCCTAACACGGCGTTCCTCTCCCTGACGCTTCAAAGAGGTTGGAGTTTGCGACTTGTGGTTGACTCCAAGACACGTCTGTTCGCGCAAGAAAACGACCCAACACAACTAAGGAGTCTCAGCCCTGGCTATCATCCAACTCTTGGTTAAGAGCGGCGACCAAATCAACCCTGGTGAGCAGGACACAGAGATAGAGGTAAGCCTGATTCTCCAGAGCAAACGGTGTCGTTTACGACGCCCAGGGCATGGAAATGTACGCCGAAGATGGTATCTTGGCTCCTTGACCTTTGATGATCCCGCTCGAGTCAAGCACGATGTTCCGAACACAGCTTGTTCCGCTGTTCGAAGTCCTCGAGAATTTCATGGGCAGTCTGAAGGGTCACGAAATGAATACTATCGCCAGCCTTCTTTCCGCATACGAGTCGACGAAGGAATCGTGTGGAGGAAGCATCGGAGCTAGAGTTCCAAGCCCGAGAAAAACAAGGTCGGCCTCGACAAGGTGGTTGCTCTCGTGCTCAGTCACACCAAAGCTCAAAGCAAGTCGAAGCCTTTGCTCTCGATACTGGACTACATCAAATCAAGTGGTCTTCCCATTTCTAGTACGGGGAGCCGGCTGTACCAGGTTCTTAGCGATCTTGCTGGACTGGAGTCCAAGTTCGTTCTCTCTCTTTCTTCACTTGGTATAACTAACACATGTTCCAGGTCATGGACCGCTATCGCTCTGAAAGCTTGCGAAGTGCCAATTCTCGGTCAGATGCCCTCTTATGGAGAGCGCCTTTCATGTTCTGTAGAACTCCTTCCCGTGGGTTGAGATCTTGCGCGGGCTCAGTGATTCGTGTTACGATTGTCTATCATGTTCTTCCGATGTTCTTTTTTCCCAAACAGATCCTGTTGCCATTCTCTGTTAGTTCTTTTACCTTGTTGGTTGTCTTTTTCGGTCTGACCTTCTTTCATAGCTGCATTCGAGGTTTATGTCCGCCGTGCCTACCGCGCGTACTCGCTCGACTATGAGGAGGGTGGTGGCCTTGACGATGTCCTCACCTGGCGGTTCCACCCTTGGACGTTCTCACCCCAGCTACCCCCAACCTCAGTACCCCGTACGTGCAGCTTGTATTCCAACCCTCAAGAAGTATTCAAGCCTAGCTTAAAGTGATCCATGACGTCAAGGGTCCGTCACCAACATTCCCTACTTAATCAGTCGCAACCAATCTCGGCTCGTTCGCACTGGTGCCATCGTCTCGTTCTCGGACTTGACTGTCCTTGAGAAAGGCTCTGAGAAAACTGCTTCTCCCTGTTTCATCCCGACGAATTCCCTCAACGCTACGGCATTGCGGAACCACCAAATGTCTTTGAACCTAGCTTTGCGCATCTTCAACATACTCGACGGTGTATCTGAGGAGGCCTGGGCCGAGCATGCCCTCAAATTTGTCAATGACTACAACGCAACTCTTATGACGCACGGTGTGTTCGCCGTGTATCAATCCTCATCCGCAACCATGGACAGTACCCGATGTAAGGGACCTTTTCATCTGCAGCCAATCAACCGCCCTTACCCGACCAAAGAGTCCTTACAGCCCAAGCGTCATCAAGTTCACCTCATCGGCACCACTTATGTCTACGACTTCCCCGAACTATTCTCGAAAGCGTCTTAACAAGTCTGGATCACGGCCCGAATATTTGACTCGTCTCTTGTCCTCCCGAAGAAGTTACTCGAGGCAAAAGAGCTCATGCTCGACGAGCATGATCAACTCGCAGAAGTGGTGCGCACCCCTGGTAACAATACTTTCGGAATAGCAGAACACCTGAATGCCCTGATGATCGCAAGTTGGTGGTCTTCGCCAACGACAGCACCTACAAGATTGGTCGTTTCGAAGGATCAGTTCTTCACCTCGTCACGAAGTATGTGCGCGCTCGAGGTCTTCCTCGCGTGTACCTCTCCGCCAACACTGGTGCTTGTACTCATCTGGTGGAGGAGGCTACGAACCCCTTTTCATGCGCTTGGAACGACGAAGGTCACCCGGAGAAAGGTTTCGAATATCTGTACTTGACCAGGGAGAACTATCTCAAGCTACAAAAAAGGCCACTTCCACCATCCGTACGACGGAGATCGAGGGGAGTGGAGATATTCGCTATAAGACTACAGATTCATCATCGGGCCTCAGGATGGTCGTGGTGTCGAGTGTTTGATGGGGTCAGGTCTTATTGCGGGCGAAACCTCACGTGCATACGACGATATATTTACCATCACTCTGGTTACCGCTCGTTCTGTAGGCATTGGCGCTTATCTTGTTTGTTCCCTTGGGCCAACGTACTGTCCAAGTCGGGGGACAACCTATCACTGGCATCCTAACTGGAGTACCTGCGCTCAGTAAGGTACTAGGTTGCGAAGTTCATCCATCCATCCTGCGGCTCGGTGGCACTTGAATCATGTACAAGAATGGTATCTCAAAACCTCAATGCGGCCAGTCACCCATATCCTACAGCAGGCTCGATGCGCTTCGCTCTTTCGCCACATCCTCCTCCCTTCACGCTCCCAGATTGTACTCTCATACAGTATCATCAGTTAGATTCATATCTTTTTTCTACCCTCTATATATGAAATTTTAGTCCGACTCCCTTCAAGCGACTACGTTTCTTTACCTCGTGCCCAGCATTTTTTTTTCGTGGATTCAGGAACTATCGAAAAAGCTAACGGGAGTGTTGGGGATGAAGACTCGATATCTGTCGGCCCACCGCTATTTGCCGAAGCATGTTTGATGTCGACCCCAGAGCTCTTTCATCCAGCAGAAGATGTCACTCTCAAGCTCTCGAGCAGTCGGGCCACATATGGCCACGCGTCACTCTATATATTCCATTCCTATTCCTCGTGCCTCACTTACTCATCGTACTCTCTGATCATTGGAAGAGGTACCTCGTTACCTTGGCGTCGACGGCACTCGAGTACGACAGGTTCGAAGACTACTTCACCTACACTTCGACAATCTCCAGGGAGTCCGGACGAACAATGGATGTGATGGTGTAACCCGCGATAACGGCGAGCGACGCAGCACACACGAATCCCTCAAGATCTTGACTATACAGCATCCCGCGATTTGTGTCCTTTTAAATGTCGATACTCAGATAGGCTGTATCTTCAAAATTGCGAGCCAGCGGAAGCTTGGGTATACATAAAGCCGGATGCTTCTGCCGCTATATTTGATTGTATATGACCAGCTGATCCGAGTCATAGTGCTCATACGTGACGGGGCGCACGCTGCGGCACACAGCCTCTGCAATGTTCGTCTCCGTTTGCACAGCAATTACTAAACCAATGCGTCTTGTACCTCAATGATACTCATACTCGTGCTGCTAACATCAAGACTCCTATTGGATTCCGTGCTGCCGTCGCGCTGTGGCCAAAGATCGTCTGATTCAAGGTGTGTCATTTGTACTTCTCATGCCGTGGATCTAAATATTAATGTCGCTGGCTCGTAGGCGGCATGCGGATATGGGAGTTCGGGTATAGTCATTTAGTCATATTCTTCGCACCTCTCGAGTTCGACAGGCGTATGTGTTGCGTGGCCGAGAAGGGCCCCAAGACTGGTCGATATGATAGATATGGGCCATCCGGACGTGCGACGACATCCGGCAACCGGCACCTCATTGGGCTCAACAAGGATGAACCACTGGCACATGGATCGATATGCTGTTTGAAGGCCAAATGACCTCGTCGGATGACCATATCTTCGCATATCTGGCAATCCGGGAGCTGGTCCACCGGTCCCTACAATGTAGCGGCGGTGTCCGATGTCCCTGAACTCATGTAATGTACCACAGAAGCACTTTGGTTGGTTGAATGAGACGGTCGAACGGTTCGGTGTTTCTACAGTCCGACTGGACCGCTGGTCTGTCAGTTTGTGACAGGCTGCCGCATATCATAGACTGTGACAGTCCCAACGACTCGGAGTCTCGGACAACTTGTCTGTCCTGTGACGTAACGAAGACTTGGATTCCGATTGGTAATTATTCTTTTTTCAATCACCATGTCACCAGAATTTGCTCAAGTGTGCATATGCGGACGCTCTTTCTCAGATATCGCAGCATTCACGAAGCACAACAGGAGTTGTCAGAGAGGCAAGAAGCGCCTTTCTGATGCTCTCGCTGTTGTCAAAGAAATTTTCCAGAACAAGAGGGCTCGGCGACTTCAAGTTGATGTAGATGAAGAAGTAACTCAGTCCACAGTGTCCACTTCCGAGTCTCATGAGAACGGTATAACCTTGCTCAAAGATCCAAACCAGGGAGCAAGTTCCAGTTCACACCAACTCCAGGAGTCTGGCCAGGTAAGTGTATTCCACTTGGAATGCTTCACGAGTGCAAGAGCGGCTGATATAGATCTTCATTCGTTTTTGTAGTTTGGTCATCCCTCTGACACCACCGCTGGCTCGGATCTACCACCAGCGGACGTTGGTGATTTGCCTTTGTCCGTGCGAAGAGTTCGCCGGGAAAATAGACGGCTACCAAAACGATTCAGGGATATTCTGCCTGAACCACCTATGCCATTACCTCCCCCAAGTGTTGTAGTCGAGACGACAACGTCACCGACTGTCGTAGTCCCATCATCCTCAGTACCGCAAAGGGCGTGCCCTCGAGCAACATTCAAGTCACAAGCAAATAGTTTTGGCCTATTCCGCGTCTACGACAAAGACTCCGTTCCGCTCCTCGATCCCGAAGATCCTTCGAATGAGGATTCGCCAAGTCTCCAGCATGGTGAAGGGGCAAGCCTCTCCAATCCCTTCCACCCTTATCCCAATGAGAGCTCCCTGCTCTTGGGTGACTGGTATTGGAATCACGGGCCACAAAAATCACGGTCTAGCTTCAGGGAACTAGTGTCCATCATCGGGAGCACAAAGTTCCAGCCGGACGATATCCGATCTACGAATTGGACGGGACTAGACCGTTACTTGGGAGTCTTGAATGCGTCTGACAATCGTCCCCAGAGCGATGCGGAAGAAGATTGGTTGGACCATGATGCAGGGTGGATAAGAGGTCATGCAACGATTTCTGTTCCTTTCCCTCGACGAGCTCAGAATCCTGGACCACATGATTATGTTGTCGACAATTTCTTCTACCGTACCCTCCTGTCTATAATTCGTGAACGCCTACTTGATCGTTCCCTTTCCAAAAATTTCAGATTCGAACCCTATGAATTGCGCTGGCACCCTGCCCACAAGGAGAGAGAGACCAGGGTCTATGGGGAGCTATTTACTTCTGCGGCATTTCTTGAGGCCCATCAAGCGCTGCAGGAATCTCCTCCGGAACCAGGATGCAACTTACCTCGGCGAGTGGTTGCCCTTATGTTTTGGTCGGACGCAACACAACTCACAACCTTTGGCAATGTAAAGTTGTGGCCCCTTTACGTCTACTTCGGGAACGATTCGAAGTACGAAAGATGTCAGCCATCTGCAAACCTTTGCTCCCATGTGGCATACTTTCAGGCAGTAGGTGTATTCCTCCGAAAACTCAGCAGATCACTGACTGCTATATGCTGTAGGTACCTGATGAATTTAAAGACTTCGTGTTAGAGAACTCGGGAAGTTACCCACCCAATAGTTCCTTCTACACACATTGTCACAGGGAATTGTTCCATTCCCAGTGGCGAGTGCTTCTTGACGACGACTTTATCATGGCCTATCAACATGGTTTCGTACTTTTATGTGCTGATGGATGTACCAGACGCTTGTTTCCTCGGATCTTTACCTATTCAGCCGATTATCCTGAAAAGTAAGTAAATGATTTCATGACCTGATTTTAGGTTGCCCCCTCGGTGTTTACTAAATCCTGATGTAGAGTCCTCATTGCAAACATACGCAACCTTGGTAATTGTCCCTGCCCGCGATGTCTCGTCTCCAAAGACCAGATACCATTGGTAGCGACAGAAACAGATATGCTACGGCGTCAATCGTTTATGCGCAAGGACACAGCTGAGCGGCAAGAAAAAATTACTGCCGCACGAGAGTTCATCTATGAAGGACAGTACGTGGTAGATGCTGTGCAGGTCGAGAGACTTCTCAAGGACGAATCGTTGGTACCAACAGAGGTACGCCGGTGTGTCGCATGATGGTACATGATGAGTGCTGACATCTTGTGCAGAATGCCTTTTCCACGAGGCTTTGTGCCCTACAATTTGATTTCTTTCTTATGTTGGTGGTTGATCTACTACATGAGTTTGAGCTCGGGGTGTGGAAAGCAATATTCATCCACCTGCTGAGAATACTGGATAGTATTAAAGGGAACCTCATTGCTACCCTTGACCAGCGGTGAGATTTTTGTTCGGTTCATCCGTGATCTAGAGAGGAGAGGGATTCAAGTATCACAACAGTTATAGAGAGGTGCCCACCTTTGGTCGTGATACAATACGGCGCTTTCGGCGAAACATGTCTGAATTGAAACAACTGGCTGCACGCGATTTTGAAGACCTTCTGCAGGCGAGTGATATTGTTGATGGACTCACAATGTTGTCTTACCTGACCGCATATACAGTGTGCAATTCCCGTCTTTACGGGACTCCTTCCTGAACCACATAATGGTCAAATCATCAAGATGTTGTTTACTCTTGCCCATTGGCACGGTCTTGCCAAATTGCGGATGCATACGGATGAAACGCTCTCCATCTTTGAAGAAGTCACGCGAGATCTGGGTCACAAACTTCGCAATTTCACTGATGAGACATGCTCTGCATTCTCCACGAAAGAGCTTCGGCGTGAAGCAGAGTCTCGTATGCGACATCAAGCTCGTTCGAAAGGCGGGTCATTCACTCGCTCTCAGAATAACGTAGCAGCTCCGGGCACAACAACCGGACGTCGTTCCAAAGTGCTGAATCTGCGCACATATAAACTTCACGCACTCGGTGATTACGTTTCCCAAATCAAATCGTATGGAACAACAGATTCCTTTTCCACACAGGCCGTATGATATTTTCAGTTGGTATATCTTGATCGTCATTGGACTTATTAGGGCTTCCGTCTTCACAGGGAGAGCTCGAGCACCGCACGAGCAAAAGCCGCTTCACAAGGACGAGTAAAAAAGTGTTCACCTCACAGCTTGCGTCCATCGAGCGTCGTCAAGCTCGCATTCGTCGCATCCGTGCCAGAAGAGAAACTCTCTGGCGAGAGGATCCAACTCCTAATATGCCAGAAGCCCGCTATGTCATTGGAAAATCTCAGAATATGCCTGAAGACATCACTCGATTCATGCAGAAGAATTTGGGTGACCCTGCTGCGAAGGTGAGAAGTGCTCACACTTTCGATGTCGGGATGATACCGAGATTTCGAACATTGACAAACACTCGTCTTCAGAGTTTTGTTCAAAGGTTGAAATTACATCTATTGCCTCGCATCCGTGACCTACATGCACAAGCCCATGGTACAAGCCCTTCTCACGTCTTAAATACGCATGCTCGGGAGCCATCTGGACTCAATTCCATGGAATATTCAGATCAATCTGCTCTGACTTTGCTCAGTCACGTCATACTTAAAGGCGACCGAATCTACAGGCACCCTCTATTCCGGATTAATTTTACGACTTACGATCTACGGAGGGAGACCGACTCGATCAATCCCCGAACGGAGCATCAGGATATCATGCTGTTAGCTGACAGAGAGGTCTCAGAGAAGCACCCGTTTTGCTATGCCCGCGTTCTCGGCATATATCATGCAAATGTGATATATGTCGGTCCTGGAACCACGGACTACCAATCACGGAGACAAGATTTTCTTTGGGTACGGTGGTTCGAATTACTAGACCAAAAGTCTGGTTGGAAGCATACTGCCCTTGACCGGGCAAGATTTGTGCCGATAGATCGGGATGATGCATTTGGTTTTGTTGATCCCGCTGATGTGCTGCGGTGCTGTCACCTTATTCCTTCATTTACTGATGGAAGAGTGCATCCTGACGGTGTAGAAAACACTTGCGATGCTCGTGACTCCAAAGACTGGAAAATATATTACATCAATCGGTATGTACGTTCACAATTGAATCAATGTTAGCTAATTCTTTCCGAGGTTTGTGGATCGTGACATGATGATGCGATACCATTGGGGGCTTGCCGTCGGACACGTCTACACACACGCACCCATGCCTGAACCCAACAATGACTCAGACGATGATGCTAGCATGCAAGATTATAATGATGCTTCGAAACCAGCTCGTACAGTCGACCGTCTGGCTTCTGAATACGTGTCCGACGATTGCGATTCCGGAGACATTCAAGACTTCATGCAGGACGGGGAAGAGTCAGATGTAGCTCAGACATCCGATTCTAGTGAATCTGAATCTGAATTGTTGCGAAATGCGATATTTGAATCAGAGGATGATTCGCTAGATGGCAACGACTTTTACGAATTCTGACTATATTTCTTTGATTTTTTGATTTGTATTACCTTAACTAGTACATGGCCAGAGCTTCCGTTGAAATGTTTAATGGACACACAGTGCTCTACTAGTTGTTGATCTTTGTGTGAACAGATAATAACTTGGTCGGATTATAGACACTCATGTCGGAATTTTTGCCATTGCCAGTGACGCGAAAGAATCCCTGAGACGCGCCACGCCTCGAGTAACCCGCCCCTTCGCGATCATCCAGTCGATCCCCGTGCGGGTGTAGATTGGCTCAATTTGAACAGCTACGTGGCGGCGGCGGACGCAGACACTGTTTTTTTTTTTTTTTTTTTGGACAAGCGATAATATTATGTAGCAACCGGCTAACCTAGTTCTACATAAACGCTAAGGCGGCAGCTAAGGCTACCGGTCCGAGGAAAAATGCGCTTACGCACACCCCACGGGTGTGTGGGGTAGTGTGGGGCTCCGTGAGCCGTCTAGGTGGCCTCGGTAACATCATCAGAGGGCCCGGGCAGCGTTATACCCACTAAAACCTCAGGTGTGATGACCCAGTTCGAAGGTAGATGGTGATAGGGTAGGAGGACAGGGGTCCAGGTGTTGTACACGCGCGAGCGTAGTGCGGTGCGGCGGGGGTGTCTTGCTAGGGTACGGTCCAGGGACAGGCGGGCGTCGAGTTTGGACAGCCAGAGTGTCGTGATGGATTGTGGTGTGTGGGTTTGTTCTGCAATGACCCGCGCGCAGCGGAGGGCCCAGATGAGGTGTGCCGACTCTGCAGACACTGTTGTAACGCTGTCTACAACTTTGATCTTCACTCCACGCTAGCAACAACATCGTGGCCCAGCCCTTCGCAAAGCACAACCGCCTCAAAAATGTCCCGCATGCTCATGGTCCACCCACCTTCTCTTCCCCCCTTCCCCCCTTGTCGTGTCAAACCCTGGCGTACTAGTCTTTCCGATTTTTCCTTCCACTCCTCCGAGTCGTTTTCCTCGTTACGGTCACATGATTCTCGCGACAACCGCTGCTAAGTTGGAACGCTGTCAGATACGCACTAGGAGTGAAATCCAGAACTCCAGCAACCCTCCGACCATGGGCGACGAAGACGACGACAACTCACGCACTGGGACACACGCACCCTCACCGGCCTCACCCGCGACCTCAACAACGACGACAGCACGCACCCTCTCACAACGCCGACGACGATACGCACACACCGCACACACGGTCAGGCTCCCTCTCACAACGTCGACGTCAACGCGACAACGACTCCCTCACCCGCAACGTCACCGACAGCGACACACGCGCAACGTCGTCGTCGACGAGACGACGTGAGGACGAGGGAGACAGGAGACGGGAGACGGCGCGACGAGCACGAGGAAGACGGACGGTGACGACAGATGTGGATACGGTACGCATTCGCCACCACGCCCCTTACAAAACACTGACATCGCGAATGGCTAGGCCATGTCGCAGTCATTGAACAGGGCGAACCATGTTTCATCCATTGACAACTTGACACATTATATTTCGAACGTGTTTGTTACCCTCTCCGGAGAGACTTACTCCGCCCTCTGCTTCCACGCGACCGCTAAAGACGCCTGCTTCACGGATGTATCAAGCCAAGCTTCGGGGAAACAGACTGTCGCTCTCTTGCCAGATGCCCAGGACGAATTTGCCAACGCCCTAAAGGCTAAACTTTCTTTCCCTGTGGATTCGTTCGGGGTCAAATATCAGATACAGAGTCGCGCTGACGAAAGCATTGGTGAGATGAAGAGTAGCAAGTGGATCGCTTACGCTGCCAGCACCCTCACCATGCGCTTCTGGGAACTAGTAAAGGTTAGTTTCTCTAATGGTGAAGTATCGTATCGACTGAAGTACTTGCCGAATTCCAGAAAGCCGATTCTCTGGACATTCTTCTCGTCCTTGCCGGTTACATCTTGATGCATGCGTCATTTATTCGCTTGTTCTTGGCATCGAGAGCATTGGGTTCTAACTTCTGGCTCTCTACTGCCAACCCTTTCATCGTCTGTTCTCTCTTTCATGCTTGCCCTTCCGCTGTCGTATTACTTCGAAATCCATCTGGATCCGATCAGCTTGTCGGAAACTCTCCTCTTCCTGGTCTGCACGGTCGGGTTCGATAAGCAACTTCGGTTCGCGAAAGCCGTTTTCAATCATCCTCATCTCACGACCCCTGTCAAGGAGGGTCGCTGGAGAGGCCAGATGAAGCCAGCTGGAGAGGTTGTCTTTGATGCAATGCACGCAAGTGGAAATCACATTCTTCGCGACTATGGATTGGAGATCGTAGCCCTTCTTTTGGGCGCTAGAAGTAAAGTTGGTGGTCTCAAGGAGTTTTGCGCCCTCGCAGCGCTGTCTTGAGTACTCGATTGCTTCGTGTTTGGCACCTTCTACGCGGCAATCCTGACGATTATGGTCGAGGTGGGTTTGTTTCTTCACTCGATTTGGGTATTACCTCACATTCGGGTTAGGTACTGACATCAACTATGTACCCAGGTCCGCAGGATCCGATCTGCGCGCGTGTTGACTAGATCCCGGAGTTCTACAGACGTCACGGCTGAAGGCATCGTCAGCGCACTGATCCGACCATCATCTTCTCAACCAGCGGAACCTAGTAGTCTCCGCCAAAAGCTTTCGACTTCTCTGCTTGGCACCGAGGGTTCCATGCTGAGGGACACGCACAGCCCCCCAGCAGACGCGAAGGCCAGAACCCAGTTGCACGACTTAAGCTTCTTTTGGTATGTCTGGCCTCCTTGTTTAGTTTCTATGCCCTCACAGAATGCCTCCGATTGTCTCCTTCCTAACATTGCATATCCTCAACTTCACGACCACTTTGGCTCCAGCTTCACTCACTCGCCCTGATTCGAGAAGTTCTGTCCAGGCTCTGGGTGATTATCGGCTCGAATTCGACAAAGTCGATATAACGTCCCGTGCTGTTGCTAGCGCACTTGACACCATCGCGGCGCTCAATCCTTTGGATGCCACTATGTCTCCCGTGGACGTGCTTGTCAAAGTTGCTCCTCCCTTGCACACCAACGCCATTCCTCCCAGCCCGGCACACCCCCGTGCACTCTTCAGATCCAGCGAGATTATCGATAACTTTATGTCTGGCTGGACCAACCTTGTTGGCGACCCCATCATCTCGAAATGGATTGTATTTGTCCTCGCCGCCAGTATGGTTCTGAACGGTTACCTTCTCAAAGGTGTAGCGGAGGAAGCTATCAGAGGGCTACAACCGCAAAATGTTCGGTTTAGATCCGTTGGTCCCGTCAACAGGGGTAGGGACGTGAATGAAAAGGTGGAGACAACTCCAGTGAAGGCCACCGCTATACGCCGCAAACCTGCGTTTGCAGTAGATCCTCCTAGGTCGAGACCTGACTCCGGAACTACCAACTCACCTGAAACTATGCCGTCGACTCCCCTTGGTTCTAAGCCTATTCTCGCGCCCATAGCTATCCCCACTTCCAACGAGTCCAATGGTGCACCCGCTCTCCTTCTGGATATGAAGCTTCGCGCCTAAATTACCCCGCTTGTCACCAAAGACCACGCATCAATCTTCCCGTGCGTTCCTTGCAGGAATGCATCGATATTTTCGAAAATGGACCTCGACCAGTTCAAATATCATTGTCCACGTTGAACGATGAGGAGAGTATTCTTCTTGCACGAGACGGCAAGATTGATGCTTACGCGCAGGAGAAGGTCCTTGGTGATTACGAGCGTGCTGTAGCGATTCGGAGGGCCTTGATTTGTGAGCTATCTGCATCCAGGTTTCTTCATCTGCTAATTAATGTTAGCTCGGGCGACCCCTACGAAAACCTGGAGAGTTCTGGCGAACTACGACTTTACTCGCGTTTTTGATGCACGTTGCGAAAACGTCGTTGGATACATACCCTTTCCACTCGGCATCGCTGGGCCTCTGACCATTCACGGGGTGCAAGTACACATTCCGATGGCTACCTTGGTTGCATCCACATCTCGTGGTTGCAAGGCACGCGGAGGTGTCACGACGGTTCTCACCCACGATGGCATGACTCGCGGTCCTGCTACCGACTTCCCGTCAATTGTGATGGCTGCCGAGGCAGAAGAGTGGGTGGGCTCCGACGAAGGATACGAGACCATCAGGGAGGCATTCGAGTCGACATCGCGGTTCGCCAAGCTGCAGAGACTCAAGACTGCTATGGCTGGACGGACGCTCTTCGTCCGCTTTGCGACGAAGACTGGTGATGCCATGGGTATGAATATGATCTCGAAGGGTACGGAGAAGGCCCTCGAAGTGATGCAGCAGCACTTCCGTGAGATGGTCACCCTCGCTCTCTCTGGCAACTATTGCACGGACAAGAAGCCTGCCGCCATCAACTGGATCGAAGGTCGTGGAAAGAGCATTGTTGCCGAGGCTGTTATTCTCGGCAAGGTGGTGAAGATCGTTCTGAAGACCACAGTGGAGGCATTCTGCAACCTGAATTTGAAGAAGAACCTCGTCGGCAGCGCCATGGCTGGTTCAGTCGGTGGCTTCAATGCACACGCAGCGAACATCCGCACTGCGATTTTCCTCGCGATTGGACAGGATCCCGCCCAGAACGTTGAGAGCTCAAATTGCATGACCCTTATGGAGCCGTACGTGACTTTTATTCGAATGTATCGCATGACGGACGAATGACGGAGAGGATCTTTTGATGACTGTCACCATGCCTTGCATTGAAGTCGGTACTGTCGTAGGTGGCACCGTTCTAGCTCCCCAGAGTTCAGTATTGAAGATGCTCGGAGTCAAGGGTCCCCACCTAACGGAACCTGGTGCGAATGCCCAACGCCTCGCTCGTATCATTGCTGCGTCGGTCATGGCTGGAGAGTTGTCCCTCCTTAGTGCTCTTGCGGCTGGTCACCTCGTCCGCGCGCATCTGGTGCACAACCGCTCCCAGGCAAACACCCCGCTCTCCTCTCGACCTGCAACCCCTAGTATTCTGTCCCGCCCGCCCATGTGGGAGCAACATTCGCGCAATCCCCTTTCACATTCGTCATTCACGTCATCTTTACCACCATATTCCGAATCCAAGCAATAGTGTTGTTCATCACGACAATACTGGACACTCACATCTGTTACACATTGACTGTTACCTTTATTACGACCTTTTCGTGTGCAGGAATGCAAGCATGAAGTTGCTGGTTGAGTGCGAGGCTCCTTCACAGGAAGTGGGCTCGCAGGGCACCTGCACCGAATGCATAGATCTTTCCATACTAATTTATCGTGCACTTGTACCAATTGCATTTATATTTTTTGGAAGTGTATTGTACCGAATAGAAGATTCCATGTTGTGCGCTATTACGTTTCTTGTGCCGAAGAAGAACCGCAAACACGGTAGCGCCGTGGGCCCTTTCGGGCACCAGCGTGGCATCGTAGTACCATGAACCTGCGACCCGGGACAGCGCTGATTGGTGCTCGCGTTGCTCGTCTACCTCGCAGATATCTTCAACCATGTCGCTCGCTCACTCTTTCGTTCTTTGAGGGACCGAGACATCCTCCGCTAGAACGCCGAACGCTCTTGGTTTACTTCAGGGACGAGATCCTCGCAAAGCACGCGGAGAGACCTGCTCTGGTATGCAGACAGGAGCAACCGATGATGCACGGTGGTCCTCCTTCGGCCAATTTAAATGTCGGCACGCACCTTGCCTGGGATTTCAGCGCCGTACCGCGACTCGCAGGTGAACACCTCAACGTAGCGGGCGTGTCCCACCTTTTCGCAGTCCCACGTCTCCGGAGCTCGCGATATGTGCACATGCTGTCCGACGCGTTCCCGGATTTGCGGAACTCCGTCCCGGGAGATGTTCGGTGTTAGTAGTCGTCGTGGACAGCATGGCGGATCGGAGCACGTACGATAAAGAGACTGCGGATACCCGGTGTATTGTCGATTGGCGGGAGATGCTCGTGTGGAGGGAAGACGGGGCGGAACAACGACGCGTGCATGAGTGTGCGGACGACGTTATCAACTTGCAGTTCACGAGGTTCGTTCTTCGAGTTTTGGTTCGTTGCGGATTGTAAATTTTGTCGTTGCAGTGGAACGACGGGTGCTCCCAAGGCTGCTTCCGTGCGTCCTTTTCTGGCACTGTATGCTCATAGTTGATGACTGGCGACATGCGTTAGTTGTCGCATCTCAATGTTTTGAATAATGGTCTCGGGAATGGTCGTTGTATGCGGTTCACTCCCGATGACGTTCTCTGTGAGTGTCATCTCTAACGAGTACATGTGTGACGTTGACACGATATACGGTGTATAGGTAACGTTCCACCTTTGTTCCATTGTTTTGATGAGTATTCTACTATGCGCTCCATCGTCCTTCATATATCGGACTCTCGTGCGTCCTACACGTCTTGTACTGGGAAACTTGGCTGCGTGGTCGCAGGGCGCCTGCGTCGTTTATCCCTCCGATATGTTCGATCCGGAAGCCATCGTCGATGCCGTCGAGCAGGAGCGGTGTACTGCGTTGCACGGTGTACCCACACATTTCCTTGGAGTGTTGGCCCGAGGTGCAACGGCGGCAACAAGCAGAAGGGAAACTCGACTTTAGTCGACTGCGGTAGGTCAAACGCGGAGCCATAGCGGAAAAGACTGATGTCAGAGTGACGAAACAGGACTGGCATTGCTGCTGTATCACCGATACCTATAGATCTAATGCGCCAGCTGATCGAGAAGTTGAACTTGGTGGACTTAACCGTCGCGTATGGCATGAGTGCGTTTCGAAACATGAGCCCCTGTCGTGTTAGCTAACTCGTGGCGAATAGCGGAGACGAGGTGGGATTGAGCGAGAAAACGGTCAGAGACGGGCTAACGTGGTTCCGCAGTCCAGTTTCTTTCCAGTCCATACCTGCGGATCCAATCGTCAAACGCGTGGAAACGGTGGGCAAGGTGCAGCCTCACGTGAGAGCAAAGATTGTGGATGGAGAAGGAAAGATCGTTCCTGTTGGCACACCTGGTGAATTGTGTGTCACAGGCTACCTGCTACAGAAAGGGTGGGTTGTGTCTGTTACTGGTTTTCTGCGGTTTTATCGAGTCTGGTAGGTATTGGTAAGACGACGAGCAGACGAAAAACGTCATGCGTCCAGATGCCGAAGACGAATCCGTCGTGTGGATGCATACTGGTGACGAAGGTATCATTGATGAGGAAGGTTACTTGAGAAGTGCGTCTGCCACTCGAATGCCATGCATGGCGCTCGCCGCTGACCAAACTTTGTTGCAGTCGTTGGTCGAATCAAGGTACGTATCTAATATGTTCGCGGTACATCGTTATACGTGGCGGGGAGGTGAGCTCTCTCGCCAAGTAATGCTTGATCTGGCTACTGATTTCTACCAGAATTTGTTCCCCGTTCAGATTTCCTATTTCTCCTCGCTTTTCTGTACTCTCCCGCTTATATTCTTCCAGGACTTGGAATGTTTGTAATACACTTACAAGGTCAGTCGGGTTCTGCACCGACGAAGTAAACGCAAACGCATTCACGAGAAATACCTTCAAGCCATAAGCCAAGACATCGCCTACTCCGATACAGTCGCCGTGGGTGGGTCGCAACCCACATTCAGACGGACACCCGTACGCTCACCTTCGATCTATAGATCTCGTACAGCAAGGCATACCCAAAAAGAGAGGGTCCAGGAATAAGCATAACGGGTACGGGTACCAACACTCCGCCCTCCATCAGCGAAAGACAACAAGAGCAGAGCCTCAACGAAGAGGTTTCGCAGGTTATTGGCCAGCTCGGGCGTTTCTGGGGTGGGTTTAGGGTGCAGGTATGCAGGAGGTCATCCGTATGCTCACAATGTTCACCGGCGAATAGAGCGAAATAGCGCTTGCCTCTGTGCGACGGGATATCATCAGTCAAGTCGTCACTCAAGCGCAACACACGTCTGAGCAACTGGCTACTGCGGAGACACAACCGAAGCCATCCGAAGTTGAAGATGAGAGAGAGGAGGAAGAAGGGAAGGGGGATACTAACGCCGAGTGGTCAGAGGACACCCTACCACCACCGAGCCCGGCACCTTTGCTACTGCTTCGTCGTCGACGGCTCACTCCTTTTCCCGCCTCCAATCATCGATCCCGCCCAACATCGTCTCGTCCGTGCAGGCACAACTCCCCGAGTGTCTTAAGAACGCACAGCACATCGACCTCGCGCAGCTTGGGAGCACGCTCTCGTCCGAGTTACAGCGCGTACAGGACGTCACGCGGGCGCAGGCGGAGGAGTATGTGCACAAAAGCGAGGCGCTACTCCACGAGGTGATGAAGGAGGCCGTGGACGTTCTGCGGGAGGCAGTCAAGGTCATACCACCGGAGGAGGGGGGCGCCACAGAGGTACCCGTAGCCTAGGATGGGATGGATTTTGAACGCTGCCTGGCTTGACTGCAAGCGGACCGGAGCAGACGTCCAAGGGCAAGGGTAAGGAGGTTGATACTGGCAGCGGGTCGTCGTCTTCTGGCCGTCCGTCTGAAGATGCACGTCGGGCGGTTGCGACGCGGGCCGAATCGCTGTTGAAGCAGCTCAGGAGCAATCCCGAGATCATCAAGCTCGATTCTGCAGCAGATACCTCCAAAGATGCTTATCTGGCCTGGGCGGATGTGAGCGAGGCGAGCGGTCAAGGGTTTAACACGAAGGTGTGGGGAGAGCGCATCGCTGAAGCGCTGTCGGACCCCTCGAAGGGAGCGGCATTGCAGACTACGTTTGATTCACTCGGTATGACTTCATTGATTTTCATTTCTCGGGAAACTGACTACGTTAATCCCGGGCTCTAGTACCGTCTTTCATGCCTGAAGAAATCTTCTGGGTCGGGTACTTCTTCCGGGTGCACCAGATCGAGACGGAGGAACACAGGCTGAAGGCGCTGCTGCAAGGATTTTTGTAATCTCACACGACTCTGTCCAACACATCCTCCTCCCGAAAAGCGACTGCGGATAATGAAGAATACTTTAGTTGGGAGGATGACGAAGACGAGTCAGTTTCTGGCGGTGACGCAAAGGAGACGCGGACTTCTGCCAAGACACTGGCATCATCGCAGCTCACGCTTGCTCCTCCCAGGGGGACATCCGCGTTGGATGTTTTCTCCGTATCATCCCCACGAGTACAGAGTCCTAGGGAAAGCAGTGAAGACAGCTTTGATGTTGTATCTGAAATGTAAGCAGTACCGGAGCAGCTGATGCTTCCAGGCCAGACAATACGACAGTGCGTAACTTCCTCGTTCTAGATCGCACACCGCCGACACGATCATATCTACAGGCAGAACGACCATATTCTCGCCCGAGGGTACGTTATCATCCACGATCGCACCACCTTCGAGCTCACCTCCATCCCCGTAGGCCGACTATACCGGAGTACGTCCATCCCACCCCGCCGCGCGCCCAGCACGACGAACATCATCACCCACAGTCGAATATGCCATGGAAGCCATCTCGCACGCAGGGCACCGTCCTCGGCGTACTCGCCGCCGAAAAACGTGTCACAGGTAAACTCCTCGACCTCACCAGCGCCAAGGAAAGTGGCGGATACGGCGGCAGCGGCGAAAATATGTTTTTGCTCAACTCGTACGTACCCTTGCGTACCAACCTCAACTTCCTTTTTTATACTGATCCCCGCGATCCGTGCTAGGAATGTGATCGGCGGCGTCGCAGGGATCACGTCCGATGCAAACTCGCTCGCCAACTATGCCCGCATTGTGGTTGTGGCGCAGCAACACTCGTTGCAGTACAATGAAGACATTCCCGTCGAGCTGCTCGCACAGCGGTTCTGCGACATGAAACAAGGGTACACGCAATTTAGAGGTACGTTAGCGCTTGCTACTCTTGTTCGCCTTGCGCAATGCTCTACAGGTCTCCGGCCCTTTGGCGTCTCCCTGCTCTACGCGGGATACGACCCACACTACCACTTCCAGTTCTACCACTCGGATCCTTCGGGCAACTATTCAGGATGGAAAGCAACGTGCATCGGTGCCAACAACGGCACCGCGCAGAGCCTGCTCAAACAAGAGTACAAGGATGATATGGGAGTCGAAGAGGCGATCACGCTCGTCATGAACTTTATCGCCGCTTTCCTTACTGGTTTTATCCTTGCTTATGTTCGCTCCTGGAGAGTCGTTCTTTCCATGTCTTCTATCCGTGAATCATCGGTGCAGTCGTGAACAAACATACATGCAGTTCGTATTTCTCCTCGCTCTTCTGTACTCTCTTACTTATATCATTGGGTGCGTCATCCTTCGTTTATGCATTTTCACCACTGAAAACCTTCCAGCTTTCTAGTCTGGCACCACGCTGATCAACGAGGTACCTGGTGAGATGTGAAACTTAGGATAACTGTATTGCAAAATTATCAATGTATTCCTAACAATTTTGATCGGCTCTTTCTCCCCGGTATTGTTGCCACCGAGATGCAAGGTTGGCATCTTACTTTTCATTATCGCTCAATTTCAAGGTCCTATAGCCGTCGCACATGGCCAAGCGGCAACTGTCGAGCGCATTTCCGACATCGATTCCGCCGATTCCGGTGGTCTCAAACCAGAGAAAGTCGTAGGTGAGATTACCCTGGAAGACGTCAAGTTTCACTGTCCTTCTCGCCTTGGCATGCCTAACTGTGGCCCTCGTTGGTGTCTCGGGTTCCGGCAAATCGACCATAATATAATCTCGTTCATGGAACGGTTCTATGATTATCATCTGAGCGGATAAGATCATCGAGGAATGGGACGACGATGAGGGTGCATTGCAGACGGGCTGAGCGTTTTTTTTAAATGTGTATCTCGTACATGACAATGGCTGTATAGTAATATTCTGCGCAAGTCGGATTAAAGTGGCACCGCCGTGACCAAGTTTCAAATCACAAAAATTGAGACTCTGGCAAGTACTCTGGCCGCCGTAGTACGTAATGTTACTTGATATGGCTTACGCTCATCTCTTTCCCTCACCACCATGTCCACGTTACCGTGCATTCCCGCCTCTTCAGACGAGGAGGTCTATTCCTCCACGGACGAATACCGAAATACCAAGAAAGAAGAAACCTCAAGCGTGCCGCCGAGTTGGAAAGTGTTACGCAAAAGGTGTGCTTCCTCAAGGCTTCGGTGCATATATGCGCACGTACAACATGCTAACATGAATAATAGATGAACGGGATCAGTGACTCACGGGACGAGATCCACCAATGCGACCAAGTTACGGACTTACATCAGGCAACATGCGTCGCCGGATCCTCACAAGACTCGATCTACCAATCGACCACGTAACTGGCTGGGAGGAAACCTCACGTTCTCGCATACATTATATCCCGAGGAGTAAGTCAGATGTTCTCATCATTTGGTTGCTGATACAAGCTTCTCATACTAGGACGCGAAAGCGATTGGAATGCGGGAAGATACCCATGAACGCAAACATCAACTAGTTTCTATACCTTCCTCCTTTTACCACCCCCCGTCAGCCCAAATGCTTTGCTCACAACCCAAACGACACCGCCGAGCGTCTGACCGTACGCTCCGCCCATCGTCACGAGCATGGATTCATCCTCGTCCACGATTCTCCCCTCGCGATGCACAGACTGCCGGTTTGTCTGTATGCTCATTAATCGCATTTTTCACTTTCTGAATCTGCCGTAGAATCCCTGCCGTCAGCTCACAAGCTATGCCTTCTCAAAACAAAACTCAACGGACTAGTAAATGAACGAAACGGAGGGCCGCTGGACGGGCCCTAACACGGCGTTCCTCTCCCTGACGCTTCAAAGAGGTTGGAGTTTGCGACTTGTGGTTGACTCCAAGACACGTCTGTTCGCGCAAGAAAACGACCCAACACAACTAAGGAGTCTCAGCCCTGGCTATCATCCAACTCTTGGTTAAGAGCGGCGACCAAATCAACCCTGGTGAGCAGGACACAGAGATAGAGGTAAGCCTGATTCTCCAGAGCAAACGGTGTCGTTTACGACGCCCAGGGCATGGAAATGTACGCCGAAGATGGTATCTTGGCTCCTTGACCTTTGATGATCCCGCTCGAGTCAAGCACGATGTTCCGAACACAGCTTGTTCCGCTGTTCGAAGTCCTCGAGAATTTCATGGGCAGTCTGAAGGGTCACGAAATGAATACTATCGCCAGCCTTCTTTCCGCATACGAGTCGACGAAGGAATCGTGTGGAGGAAGCATCGGAGCTAGAGTTCCAAGCCCGAGAAAAACAAGGTCGGCCTCGACAAGGTGGTTGCTCTCGTGCTCAGTCACACCAAAGCTCAAAGCAAGTCGAAGCCTTTGCTCTCGATACTGGACTACATCAAATCAAGTGGTCTTCCCATTTCTAGTACGGGGAGCCGGCTGTACCAGGTTCTTAGCGATCTTGCTGGACTGGAGTCCAAGTTCGTTCTCTCTCTTTCTTCACTTGGTATAACTAACACATGTTCCAGGTCATGGACCGCTATCGCTCTGAAAGCTTGCGAAGTGCCAATTCTCGGTCAGATGCCCTCTTATGGAGAGCGCCTTTCATGTTCTGTAGAACTCCTTCCCGTGGGTTGAGATCTTGCGCGGGCTCAGTGATTCGTGTTACGATTGTCTATCATGTTCTTCCGATGTTCTTTTTTCCCAAACAGATCCTGTTGCCATTCTCTGTTAGTTCTTTTACCTTGTTGGTTGTCTTTTTCGGTCTGACCTTCTTTCATAGCTGCATTCGAGGTTTATGTCCGCCGTGCCTACCGCGCGTACTCGCTCGACTATGAGGAGGGTGGTGGCCTTGACGATGTCCTCACCTGGCGGTTCCACCCTTGGACGTTCTCACCCCAGCTACCCCCAACCTCAGTACCCCGTACGTGCAGCTTGTATTCCAACCCTCAAGAAGTATTCAAGCCTAGCTTAAAGTGATCCATGACGTCAAGGGTCCGTCACCAACATTCCCTACTTAATCAGTCGCAACCAATCTCGGCTCGTTCGCACTGGTGCCATCGTCTCGTTCTCGGACTTGACTGTCCTTGAGAAAGGCTCTGAGAAAACTGCTTCTCCCTGTTTCATCCCGACGAATTCCCTCAACGCTACCGTGACGGCATTGCGGAACCACCAAATGTCTTTGAACCTAGCTTTGCGCATCTTCAACATACTCGACGGTGTATCTGAGGAGGCCTGGGCCGAGCATGCCCTCAAATTCGTCAATGACCACAACGCAACTCTTATGACGCACGGTGTGTTCGCCGTGTATCAATCCTCATCCGCAACCATGGACAGTACCCGATGTAATGAGTCCCTGAACTTATGTAATGAACCATTGGTTGAATGAGACGGTCGAACGGTTCGGTGTTTCTACAGTCCGACTGGATCACTGGTCCGAAGCACTGCCATACATATTTTTTCTTTGACTCGATGTCTTTGTCTCGGTTGCGTAAAACTTGATAGATCGTTTGGGCACGGTGGAAACGAAGCTGGTAGTGCGATCGCGGTATGGCGACTCGAAGTCTCGAACCCATCTGGACGACTAGTACGGTCTACCCTACACAATCCCCAAGAATGCGAGTGATTACTCAGCGCAGCACGTCCGTGAGGGAAGTGTGATCCTGACGATCAATTATAGCGAAGGGCACACTTGCGCCAAGTCCCCGACTCCAAGGGAGCAAAGACACGTGGCAGATAATGAAAACCTTGGTAGACAAATATGTGTGCAATGCTAATATTATACTGTGCAGATAAGTGACTAATGCGGACTCATGCCAGTGGACCACAAATTACCGGATTATCAAATCTATATCCCGTTGTGTCGTTTCTTCAAGGTGCGTGTACGCGAGGGACTTGTAAGGCGACTCGCAAGAGCAAACGAAGAGCATGCAACTTGAGGCCAACTCACATAAGTGCATTCCGCCGAGCAATCGACTGCAACATCGTGACGTTCCAAATTAGACAGTGAGTTTCTAGTATGATAGTGCAACAATGGATTGCAACAAACGAAGATAGGTTTCCTTCAATGCCAATATGGCAGTCGTGATAATTGTGATCATAAGTATGACACCCTATGATAAAATCTAGTCTACACATCGGGGATACAGACTCGGAACATACCGTGACGCTCAAGACGCACGTGACCTCAGTTGGACTTCTCCCAGCGAGAACTTGAACTTGGCGAGAACATTAATACTTTGTGGCGACGAATCATGCAGCAAGTAAAAATCTACTCATATATACTTGTGATCATTCAAAATCAGAAGGCTGTTTAATGAGTAACTACTTGCAGCCTGGGCCTTGTATACCTGGTATACATGATATATATATATATATATAATCTGATCATTTGCAGCTGAAAGGCCACCTATGTGACAATGAAATAGCAGGATGGGCCACAATGAGACAATCTTCTGTAATCATGTAGGTGAGATGACAGTAGTTGATGGTGCTGACAATATCTGCCTAGCACTTACAATCTAAGTGGCTGAATTGGTGGATCTTGATAATCATGCAGTCACAAGGATACTTTTGTGATAATGGAACAGCAGGTTGGGCATCAAGAGACAATATTCTGTAGCTGTGTAGGTGTGATAATAGTAGTAGTTGATGGTGCTGACAATGTCTGCCTGAGATGATAAGCGGTAATCAGTATGAGAAAACAATTACAATATAAGTGATTTAATTGGTGGATCTTGATGGTCTTGCAGTGAGGATGCTCCTAGATAATGGAATAGCATGTTGTGCATGAAGAGAAAATTTTCTATAACCATGTAGGTAATATGACAACAGTTGATGGATGCTCACAATGTCTGCCCAAGATAATAAGTTGTAATCAGTATAAGAAAATAATTACAATCTAAGTGGCTTAATTGGTTGATCATGATTATCAATCCTGGGTTGTTGTGAAATAACCAGATCAGTAATGGGCAGAGGTAATATAGTAATTGCTATGGTTATCTCAATTGCAACCAATGATCATATTCAGCTGGTCATACCATCACCTCATCAATTTCCTGATTTGGAATGACAACTGTTTAGCATATTTAGCTGGTCATACCATCACCTCATTAATTTCCTGATGTGAGATTACAAGTGCTAACAATGGAGTAGCAGGATGAGCAAAGAAAGACAGTTCTTTGTAACCATGCAAGTGAGATTACAAATACTGACAATGGAATAGCAGGATGAGCAACAAAAGACAGTTTTCTGTAACCATGCAATTGAGGTGACAAATACTGACAATAGAATAGCAGGATGAGCAATAAAAGACAGTTTTCTGTAACCATGCAAGTGAGATTACAAATACTGACAATGGAATAGCAGGATAAGCAACAAAAGACAGTTTTCTGTAACCATGCAAGTGAGGTGACAAATACTGACAATAGAATAGCAGGATGAGCAACAAAAGACAGTTTTCTGTAACCATGCATTTGAGGTGACAAATACTGACAATAGAATAGCAGGATGAGCAACAAAAGACAGTTTTCTGTAACCATGCAAGTGAGGTGACAAATACTTATAAGTGTTCACCATGTCTGCCCAAGATAATAAGCTTATCCCAGACACCAATCACAATGAGAAACAATTACAATTTAAGTGGCACAATTGGCAGGTACTGACAATCTCTGAACTCTATGTGATATCCAGATCAAAAATGCTCAGAAGTTAGATAGTTATTTCGATGGCCATCTGAATTACAACTTTTTGGCACATTTAGCTGGTCATATCATCTCCTCATCAATTTCCTGATGAAGATACCGGGAGGACAAATGGCGGAAGAGTATGAAATTTCGTCGAGCCCACGTGCGGCTAGTAATGTCCCCTCGTGCCCGACCCATTACGATGTTCAAATCGAGGAGGGAGCTTGTTTCTTCCTTTCGAGACATTCTGGGAGGTACGACAGCTCGGTAACTGCTCTCGTCGTAACACGAACTGATTATTGTACAGTGCTGGAACAGGCAGCAAATATCAACATCGTACACCGTGATTGTAGTCTTAACAACTCCATGATCGAGGATCTGGAGGATGGTACTTCACGCGGACTCCTACTGGACTGGGAGTTTGGCGTCGAGGTGAACGAGGAGCATAGGTACAACGTGGGCGGCACCGTAAGTCAGTCGAATGTGTAAACGTACATCATGATTTATATAACTACAACAGGGAACCATTCCGTTTATGTCGGTTCATCTTCTGAATCAGCTGAAGGACATGACGCGTCCGGCCTCCAATCCTTTACGTCCTTCACGAAACTCGTGCAAGTCCGCTTCCAGTAGCCGAACCTTTAGCGACAACATGCGCATAAACCACACTCATGCCGACGACATCGAGTCGTTGTTTTACGTCCTCGTCTGGATTATGGTTATGTATGACGGTCCGCTTTGTTGCGAGCGCCCCGAAATCGATCCCGAAAGGACGATTCTCGGTCCGTGGAACAACGGCGATGCTACAGAGGCTCTCATCCGTGCCGGCGACTCCAAGACATCTTTTATTCTCACGGAATCCCGCCACAGCGACTTCATTGACCAGGTCTCCCCGTATTTCGATGAGCTGCTTCCCCTCGTAGATCAATGGCGGGACGCGCTTGTAAAGAACATGAATCGGTCGAAAGGCCAAGTAACATTTCAAGATATTCTTCCTATTTTCGATGAATTTCTTTCTCAAATGCCCGCTACGGAGAAACCATCGGAGATGGTGAGAGTTGTGCAGGGCGTACGTTCCGGTCACGCGGCGCTACCGTTGATCCCCCCCCCTTGCTCTGAGGAGGACACCCCCCCAAGGATGGCGTACCAGAAGCGGCTTTGTGAAGACCGTGACATCCGGAGCGTGGGCGATCCCCCCGCGCCTCATAAGCGATTCAAGCATCGCATGTAGCCTCGTTTTTCTATATGTACTCGTTTCCGTGTACTCACCATGACTCGACTCGTATACCCGATCTTAAGCGTCTTATGTAACTCCATTTTGTCTATATTTGTTGAATGTTTCGTACGTATACTTGTGATCAATGTGATCAGTGACTCGACTTCAATATGGTTTTTACTCCATCTGCCTTCGCATACTCGCCTCGAGTCCACCTCGTTCCGTTTATAAAATTCGCCATGCAGGTCACATCGAGCTCGCTGCGGATCCTTCCGACTTTTCTCTACTCGCCTCGCAGTTCCTCGCTCGCTGATGGCTCACCCAATGTCGCCCAGAAAGACGATGAGCAGGTCTAAGCGTCCTACTGACAGCAATGCCGCCCTGGTTCCCCGGAAACGTTCGAAGACTTTCGCTGACGACGTTCTAGGGAGCCAACCGGATAGAGCTTCCGAGTCAGCGCCTCGTCGTTCGAACAGGTCGGGTGCGGGATCTGGCGGAAAGAATTCCCAGATGGAGAAAATCGAGGCAGCCCTGGAACCACAAGTCAGGAAGCCACGGTCTTCAACAGACCTTCCCGAAGACGTTCTTGAGAATCCCCTCGCTCCAGAGAGGCGTCAAAAAGGAAGACGCGAAAAGAGACAGGTGTGTCACCTATTTACTTACTCGAAGGACGAGCTAACGCTCTATAGTTCAATCCCCCACCGCCATATGCGCCCGCAGCCACTACGGAAACTTCGACTCCGCCGTTACCTTCCTTCCATCAACGCATCACGGATTCCCAACGCTACGGCTTCCATGTCCCTTCTGTGCCCTCTCTTACCCTCCCTCAAAGGCCAGACACAGGGTCTCCACAACAGATTTTCGACAACCCTCGCTTCGCTCCCAGGCAGGCCCCTGCCGAAGTCCCGGACCAGGTGATTGATCCGGTCCTCCTTGCAGATCGTGGCCTTGATCAGCCGACTTCCCGAGGCGATGACGGTCGCTCGGACGATAGTTCTAACGACTCCGCAGTGTTTGATTCGGCTCGTAATGAAAGCGAGGACGAGCAAGTCGACGGCTGGGGTGCAACTGGTCGGCGGGAGGCCGCTCATCCGGGTACGATGTTTTATGTTAATGGAATTCTAGCTCACGAAATATGCAGGTTTTTCCCGTGAATCTCGCGAGCCTGAACACAATGCGATCCGTCATGTCCCACTTCCTCGGGAGCCGGAGTTTGACTACTCGCGCGATGAAGAGGATGAAACAGTGTTGCGAACTCTTCGTGCATCGAATGATGAACAATTACATGTAAGTCCTTGTAGTGAGAGTGATAATTACTCACATTTTCTCCAGAGCGCCACTCACGGAGAGGTGGCGGATGTCCTGGAGCGTCACCATGCGACCAATGGACGGCCATCTGCGCCAGATCTTAATCGACTCGCCGTTCCGGGACGCAATGCTCTCAATGCTCCAGCAGGACCCGGTCTGCGCGCCACTTCCGATGAACCTGAACGGCAAGGGAGCGCCCGCTCGCGCGCACCAAGAAACTCCAAGAGGTCGAAGGATCAACCAGCATCCCCCGATACGCTCGCGTACTACCCTGCGGTCTGGAAGGACTTCCTCGAGGAAGCGAAACGTGATTGCCGGATCGTCCACGCGATCAAGAACCCTTTTCCGTCCAAATCCCGCGACCTCAAGTCCTCGGTCACAGAGTCGCTGGTCACCAGCGTCGTCGAGTGGACGGAACGCGGTACGACATTCGAGCCCGGTGGGTGGTTTCGATTCGCTCTCATTTTTTCTGCTGATGCGTTGTCACAGATTACTGGCCTACCAACAAATTAGACATGGCGGCTCTTGTTAGTCACAGGCAAAATGTTGTAACATTACTAACATACTCTAGCTTCTCGCGGATATATCCACTTGGCGCTCGGAACTCAAGACGATCGCCCTCAATAATACCCCGGCTATGTATGGTCTGGTCGCCCCCTCGGACACTCAAGCACAAGATCGACTCGATTGGATCAAATCTGGGGCCGAGAAGCTTCTGCACGAATCCGTGTTCTTGCGTGGGGGGTTCGACGAAAATGTAAGTGATTCGTTTCCATTGTTTACCCTTCTCACTGGTATTACTGGAAAGGGAAAAACCAGGAATTTTGCGCACCCCGCACTGAAAGAAGGTGTCCTCGAATTTTTCTACACCGGTAGTCATCGTATCGCGAACAAACGTCCCGACATCTTCCGCCAATCCGTTCCTGTACCTTGTCTGGCTCTGGTTGCAGCTGCGGTAATTTTCTTCGATCGTTTTCTCCCAGTCGTCGTCGAGCTAACTTCATTTCAGCACAACTGCGTTCTCGACGGTTTCGCACGCAACGGTTCTTCGAAATCAATGCCTCATTTCTCGGCCAAGGGGTATTCTTCTATCTACAGAGGTTTGCTTTCAATCGCGGATCAAGTCCTTGAAAACGCGTACCATGGCCCCCGACTCCGGGATCAGTTGGCGCAATGGGGCGAGGAGGGTTGGTAAGTCGTTGTGTTCGTAACGAGATTAACCGCTGACATCCGGTGAAATCAGGGCTGCATTGCAGCAAATTGACGTTCAGGTCGAGCGCCATGACCACCTACATGTGATGTTGGATTAACCGTGCGATCGGATGTTTTGTTGTTTCCGCTTAGTTACATCGTTCGCTTTGTACTATGATTACTATCAATCGTGTTTCGAATGCAGATTATGTTGTACCTCGGACTCAGTGCTCGAAAAGGTCCAGTCAGTGCTGCCCCTTGCTATTGCGAGAACTCAACCGGGCTCTCAGGCTGGCTTTGTCATCAAAAACCCCGCACCTGCTGAAGAAGCGAACATGACCCGGCCGCATCATTGTCGTTTTTGCCGCAATCCACCCATGTGTTATTGGCCGGCATATCCGCCCGATGGCTCGGTCTATTCGACTTGCGAACTCCGGTCCCACCCACGACGAACAAAGTGTTGGGGATAGCCACCAATCCCACCGATGCCAACCAGATTACTTGTTGTGGGGACGCGATCGTTACTATCTGGGATGTCCACAAGCTATCCAACCCTCTTCTTACTTTGTCCGAAAAAGAAGCCGCCGTCGACGGCGCGCGACCGCGCCCTGGTTCTGTCATACATCACATCGAATTCTCGAGTTCTCGCAGAGGTCGACTAGCAACAATGGAGAGGACTCGAGCTAGGTAAGATTCTGGGATCTTCTGCACGCACAGGGTACAGATGGCGCGTCCGACGGAGATCGGTCGAGGGATTCGTCACATTCGCGGGTACCTCGCAGGTCCTGGGCCAACCTGGCGTGGGCTGCAGCTCCTGGCGTAAAGAAAACTTCTTCTGAGTTTGCATGAGGCTTCTGTTTTGTCCTCGCTGATACGCGTAGAAGTAAGCCTCACGACATATCTTCGCATGTGCCCGCCGACGGATCTCTTATACACCTTGGCAGCAAAACGTTTTACTCGTTCTCTCGCATTGTTTACTCTAGTGCCTCATTCGCACCCGTTCTCGTTGACGTCCGAAGTCATGTGGTCAACAAGGACGGAGATGCAGAGCTGCATGCAGCACATGACACGCTGAAGCAGTTCGCCTGGAGCGCACGCGGGGATCTCGCGATCGGCGTTGGACGATCGTACAAACTCATTCAATTTGTGCTTTCCAGCTTTCGAGAGATGTCCTCCGCATCTCCCCAGCCCGGATCAAGATCCTCTACGACTTTCTCAAGGATTCGTTCGACCCCGTCACTCCCTGCGCATCCACGGCACCCATCCTCTCCTCAGTCTGTGCCAGCGATTCTCCGAATGTGGCCACCGCTCCATCATCTCCCGTATCCTCCTCTCCCGCTTCCTCTCAACTCTCACAGGTCTACGGCACCGTCAAAGTAACTACACTCATCGACCTCGTCAAATCCTCAGCGACTTTGGCCCTGAACAAGCCAAAGTCTACCTTATGGGCTGTGCACGCCGTGGCGAACTCAGCATCCGCATGGATCATGCCACAGGTCGTCTCTCCTTTATCGACGAGCCCTTTGTTCGCTGTGGCAAGTTCGCTGTCTCCGGTCCGAGCAGCCACTCGCTCTATGACACCATCACGTGCTTGGCCGAGCTCGTGCGTACCTGCTTGAGCACCCTTGCAACGGCGCTCTACAGCGCTGTACGCATGATCGACCAACCTACGATGAACAAGTTGCGCACCAGTTCGCCCAGTCCGCCAAACTTGTCGCCGCAGCCAACGCCGAACGGCGCGCCCTCTCTCTGTGCACAGCGCTCGTGGCACGGAGCTCCTCTTGGAGCTGAGTGTACGCAAAGAAAAGGAGGAGGCGTCCCGCGCGGAACTCACGCGCGCCAAGAAGCTGATCGATGAGCAGAAAGAACAGGGAGACGTCAAAGAGAAGGAGATCGACCACGCGAGACGGGAGATTGAATCGATCAGGAAGAAACAAGAAGCTCGCTCAGGACTTGATGAAGCACGGCGGGCACAAGGTGTCGATCGCGGTACGTCCTTGGCATCAAGTACTATAGCACAGCTGACCCTGTTCACCTCGAAGCGACGAAGGTCACCGGCCAGGAACGGTGTCTTGTCTAGCGGACCCGTAGTTTCTCTCACCGTACGCAACTCGCGGTCATGTAATGTTTTTGGCTTTCTGTGAGGCCGACACGAATTACCTTACAGTCGGCCTCGACAAGGTCCGAGGTGGTCTCAGCAGGATAGCCATCAACACCACGGATGGGCTAACCAGATTGCTTGTTGCGATGACGCGATCGTTACTATCCTGGATGTCCACAAGCTATCCAACCCTCTTCTTACTTTCTCCGAAAGAGAGGCCGCCGCCGACGGCGCACGACCTCGCCCTGGTTCTGTCATACATCACATCGAATTCTCAAGTTCTCGCAGAGGTCAGCTAGCAACGATGGAGAGGGACTCGAGCTATGTACTAAGATTCTGAGATTTTTCTGCCTCCTTGGTACAGACGGCTTGTCTGACGGAGATCGGTCGAGGGATTCGTCATACTAGGGGTACCTCGAAGGTCCTGGACCAACCTGGCGTGGGCTGCAGTTCCTGGCGTAAAGCAAACTTTTTCTGAACCGCAAGAGGCTTCTTTATTAGTCCTCACTGAAACGCGTAGAAGTAAGTGTTACGATATATCTTTGCATGTGTGGGCCAACGGATTTCTTACATACGTTGACAGCAAAATGTTTGCTCGTCCTCTCGCATCATTTACTCTCGTGCCTCATTCGCGTCCGTTCTCGTTAACGTCCGAAGTCATGGTGGTCAACAAGGACGGAGATCTGGCCTGGAGCGCACGCGGGGATCTCGCGATCGCGCATCCAACCTGAATCTCAATTGTTGTCCTCGCCAGCGCTAACTCAGACAGCACCCTCCGGGTTCACTGGGGAGGTGATACAACCCCAGGCACCAACGTAAGTCATATTCCTTCTTCCCAGGGATATGTACCACTCACTTATCTTCTGTAGCCTCATAACACTGGTCCGATTATGCAATACATGGCGAAATGCGACGGTACATGCACATCTTAAATTCGAGCGCTGCCGAGTGGTTCAAGATCTCAGAGCAAGTCCTCCAACCTGGTAACACGTCCTCGTACCAAGCAGAACTCCGTAAGGCGTTGATCCTCTTCTGCATGCATCGCCAAATCTTATTCCAGAGTCTGGATATAGCAAATACAAGGAAATCAATCATCATACCAACGACACGACCTATATATATATACACTGTACTAGTACACGGTCTAACGTCCACTAGGCACCGATATGTACGTAGAAAATACGCTGATCAAGTGGTATCTTGCTACCCAACGTAGTATTCATCGTCTTGTTGAGCGCGAATGCCGCACGGGTGTGATCCAGCCAACCAGATCCATCCAGAATATTCCTGTAAAACGTAGACGTGATCTCCTCCGTATATGCGTCGTCCACCGCCCACATCGATCCAATAACAGACTGAAACCCTGCAAACAGCATCGCCGACGCTAGATGGATCACCTCGATCCGGACCCTCCTTGTATCCGATCGTAGTGTGACACGCAGAGAAGTAGGCAAACTGCGCGTGCTGCAACTCGCATCCCATAATCCGTTCGATCGTAAACGGACCATCGTGGAGAGCGAACGCAGATTCAAAGGTTTCTCCTCGTTTGGGATACCATGGCAAGCAAAGTGAACCCATTTGCTCTTCCTCAGCTCCTCCAAGACCCTAGAGATATTCGATTCCGAACCTTCGAGGTGCGTGAACGTGGCGAGACCTTGAATAGACTCAGCGACGATGTCCAGTTCGTCGCCAACAGAAAGCTGGCCCTTGGGGGAACGATCACGGTGTGCTCCGAGTCGGTGTCATATGCACGTGATATTGCGCGGTTCCTTCAATCCATTCGAAGCGACCATTGTCAACCCGATACCTCACCCAATCCCCACTCGTTAAGTTCGCCGAGGTTTCCATCGCTGAAGTGGACGACGAAGATGATGGCGAGGATATTGGTGGAAGGAGACGAGACGAATACGAGCGCAAGAACATGGACGTGGACGTGGCCAAGGACAATACGGTGCGTGAGCTGATTACTGGAGTGTTTTGCGTTATGCTTAAGTGTCCTGGTCAGTAGTGAACCGTAACGATTGTGCAGGAACCATTGTACGGTGAGCTTCGACTCGGACAATGTTTGGCAGGCAGTTCAATCAGCACTAATATCGATATGTATTTCTCACCTCACATCAGCAACAATATCGGGCCATGCACGACTACTCAGTCCCCTTCGTTGGCTCATATCTTTGCATGCATGTATGGGAATATAGTAGGATGACACTAGGTTCGTGGCCTAATCTTATTTGGCACACTATTTGTTGAATTTGACGCTCCCACCAGCGCGAACTGAACGCACGATCAGGGAACGCGGCGACATGTCCAAAGCCTGTGATTACCTCAGACGAGCCCATATGCTAACGGCAACAGAAGCTGACCGTTGATTTGCCTGTGAATCCAGGCGAAATTGATGACATCTTAGGGTGCGGAACTCGCGAGCGCAATGGGAAACGTGTCGATTGGCTCGAAATTGGACGCGAAGGTCAGTAAGATGCCTGATCTGGAGGAAGGGGAGGAAGGAGCTACTGCGGTGCCCAATACGATCACCGACGCGAGAGCAGGTCATACATTTGTTTTCCATCGCCTTTCGTTTCTGAGTGCTGATGCTCTCATTTCAGTCGGATCAATATTGCAACAGGAAAATCTGCTACAACGGCGAACGTATCACACCTGTCAAGTACCACCAGACACCGCGAATCTAGCTGATCAACTACGACGAGGTGCATTGCCAACTGGCATCCTGTCATACATCTTTTGTCCAAGCTTTTAGATGATCGCGAAGATTTGAAAAAGGGGAAGACCAATGCTTTCGTCGCAGTCGAGAGCTTGTACAGCATGGACGGGACGATTGCGCCGCTCACGGAGATCGTGGAGTGTGTAGAAGAAATGCTACCCTTGGGCAATGGATACGTCATCGTCGACGAAGCGCATGCCACTGGGATCTATGGACCAAAGGGTCGCGGATTGGTCGTTGAGCTGGGATTAGAGAAGAGGGTGTTTGCGAGGCTTCATACGTTTGGAAAAGCGCTGGCTTCGGCCGGAGGTGAGTAATCTGGTCTTGTTTCGAATAACCACCAGGCTCATAACGCGCACGCATAGCTGCACTTTTGACGACCGGTCTTGTCAAAAATTATTTACTAAATTATGCCAGGAGCCTCATATACACTACGACGCTCACGTTCGCCAACGTTGTCGCGATCAACTGTTCATTTGACATGCTCGAGGATGGTACAGCAGAAGCCGTAGGTCGTCGTATGAAATCTACTTCCTCTGTCGACGCGCTGACATCGTCCGTCCTCAGCTCTCTGAGCATCTACTCACCCTTTCCAAGCATTTCGTCAACCTACTTCGCTCTCAGCTACAAAAATATCCATCCTCTCTCCTTCGCCTCCCGGACCACCTCTCGCCAGGGATCCCCGAGCAAACAGGAGAATCGGTACTGTGCCGAATCAAACCTCCTCCGCGCGCGCTGGCACGTCACGGAACCGCGATACACCATCACTTCCCCGTCTTGCCTCGCCTCCAACACCGATCATTCCCATACTCACACCAGAACCTCGCGCGCTGTCTTCCTTTCTCCTGAAATATGCAAGTCTGCTCCTTCTGTCGCTGCTGCTGTAATGCCTGACAATCGCTTACCATCGCCATCGTCATCGTTATCGCCGGCGCCGTCCCCGCCTTCATCTTCGTCCCCGCCCATGCCTTCCACCCCGCCCCTCCCTTCGACCCATGCTTTGTCGACTCCAGAAACAGCTCCGAGGCTGGAAGTTGTGCTGCACACCAAGCCAATTTATCCGCCGACCGTTCCCAAAGGGACCTCGCGTGTCCGGATCTGTCTGCACTCGGGACATACGCGCGAGGACGTCGACCTGCTCGTCCGGGGCATCGTCGCCTGGGCGGACCGGCTGACGATTTCGGGGAACTTGGTAGAATCACACCCCGTCGACGTCATCGGATTTTCCAAGACATCTCAGCCTATCACGCGTTCAAGATGGTGACCATCGAAGAGTTCCCACACTCTGCAACTCTCCATGCCAGTGCAGCCTCTGCACCGGTGCAAGCACGCAAGCGTAACGAAGAAGGTAATTCAACGGACGAACGCGGCGTTGTCGAGAAATAGCTCGCGGGGATGGAAAGGATAAAGAAGAGGTTGGGATGCGGGCGCGCTAATGAAAACAAGGACGACAAGATACCTAGCTGGTTCAGGTGGCACAGGCATGGGACCCGGAAGCAAGGAGGACGAAATGGAAGGTATGCGTGTCGAGTTTCATTTGGCTATGTTCTCAAATTCATCTCGTTGATCGTGCAGACTACCCGCGACTGTGGGCTCGTCATAGACACTGGTATCGCAACTGTGACAGGCACGAAACTCTCCGATTTCGCCATATCCTCGTACATACCCACTCTTAGTCCCCGGATCATCAACGCAGAGACTTGGAACCAAATACCCCATCGTCCCATATCCGCCTCGTTGCCGTCCCTCAGCCTCCGACAGACGGTCTCGGTGTGTTAGTGTCCGTGGAGGAAGAGATCGAGCATATCAGATCGTTGTCTGCTAGTTCTCCCTTCGTAATCTTCCAGCAGTCTCACGGCACCGTCGAAGACGCGCTCGAGAAAATGAAGACCGCCCGACTGGGTCCACTTTTCATGCCACGGCGTGCAGGACCCGCGCGACCAGCTCTCGAATGGGCTCTGCCTCGCGGACGGGCGGCGTCTGAAGCTTTTGGACATCATCAAGTTGTCGCACCCGACCACTGGCACTTCGAGGCGGGGCGGCCTCGCGTTTCTTTCTGCATGTCAGACTGCACAGGGGGATGAGAAGCTGCCGGAGGAGTCGGTGTATCTGGGGATAATGGTTCGAGTATTTATTTCTGAGGCTGTATTGGCTTGTGTGGTATCCCAATGGGGGATGCCGTTATGGTCAGGCAGGCGGCATTATTAGGCAAATTGAATTTTATACTAGTGCGGAACTTCACCTATGTATGAACATCACGAGCTTGATTACTAATTACTAGCAGTCGGAATTGAATTTCCAAGATGAACTTTGGCCCATTGAACAGTTTGATGCTGGTTTCTTTGTACACTGCAGTGCTATGCAAGGCTGGCAACCTTTGCAGTATTGCACCCATCCTGGCTATCCAGATCAAGTTTTCTCTGGTGCTATGTGACTTTGCTGTGCTATAGCTGATTCTGACCATCCATATCAAGTTTGCTCTGGTGCTATGTGACTTTGCTGTGCTATAGCTGATTCTGACCATCCATATCAAGTTTGCTCTGGTGCTATGACTGCTATGCAACTTTGCTGTGCTATAGCTGATTCTGACCATCCATATCAAGTTTGCTCTAGTGCTATGTGGCTTTGCTGTGCTATAGCAGAATATGGAAATGCTGATATGCTATGAGAAACTACATGAAGCTATGAGAGATTTTCTGGGAAAAGTGATTTGCTGATGTTGTGTGGTAATTTGACCGCATCCGTGGAAATGGAGCCTGTGACCGATGCACATAACTTGTTTTTGATTGGAGTTTCAAAACCTTTCGGCATGTTAAGTACACTGAAAGAAAATAAGAGCCTAGAAGAGTGACATGCCTTTTCGACGAAGCCCCGGACTTTGCCATCCCGTTTGCAACGCGCCCATGTAACGAAAACGATACTAATTTCGATTCTGAATAAACATACTTGCACGAGAAAGGATGACATACATCACCAGCGTATTTATTATCCAAGCTGCGTCTTCACGGGGCGTGGACTCGCCGCTGGGTGTCCGAGAGTTGCGCTGTGATTGGTAGTTACTTTCAGTGAGCATGTGAACGCGGTGGAGCACATCCAGGCAGTCTGCGTCATCGTGTTCATCTGTGAATCAAGCATGAACACCAGCATTCAGTCGTACTCGGAAGCACACTCACTGAAAGGATCCAAGTTGTCCCTGAGCGTCCCGGAAAATAGGGTGGCATCTTGAGGAATGAACGTCTAGAAACATTAAATCAGCCTATTGAACTCTCCAGTTCCAAACACGCTCACCACGCGCGACCTCAGATCATGAATACCAATCTTCGAAATATCAATTCCGTCAATCAAGATCCGTCCCTCCATCCCATCCACGAATCTCAGAATGCTCATCGCCAACGTCGACTTGCCGCTGCCCGTCCTGCCCAACAGACCTATCCGCTCCCTCGCACCGAGCTCAAACGAGACGTTCTTCAGCACCGCAGGGAGATCCGGCGCGTACTTGACCACCAGATCTTCAACGCTGATCAACGGGTTCGAACTCGTGCTCGACGGCCAGTAAGCGAGGGAACGACTGGACTCGATGATAGCAGGTGCTTCTTGAGGGAGATCGAGGTACTCGACAACACGCTCGACCGAGCTGATCCAGAAACCATCAGCAAAGGAAGTAGCACATCCAGAGGGACTTACTTCAAATCGAGCTCGAGCGCTGTCCAGAACCGACACGCCCAATACACGCTCGTCGTGAACGTCATCGCGCTCGTAATACAAAGACCCGCAGTACCAGCTTTAACGTATCCAGCGAGCGCAAACAACGTCGTTATCAACACTGCCAGACCACCGAGCGTGTCAAAGTTGAGCAAGAGCCACCGGTTCGTCATCCAAAAGTTGTACCACATCTACATGTCGACGTGTCAACTTCAAACAAAGCAGAAGTGATAGGAAACACTCCCACCTTGGTCGTCACGTCGATTTTGCCATGCAAATCATCCATGAATTGTCGCTCTGCAAAGAATGCACGGACGGTCACAATACCCTCCAGCAACTCCCCGAACCCAGAGAAAATCGGTGATCGAGAGTTGGACTCCATGCGACGCAGATCGCGGCCCGTGTTGAGGTATCCGATAGCTAGCAAGCGATAGACGTAGCCGATAACAGTAGCGGGAATCACGAACAACGGGAACACGACCCTACAGATCCAAACACATAATCGAACTTCGTCATCCAAAAGTATAAAAAATCACTTACGCGACAGTGAGAATGGCAGCAGCAAACGTTGACAATGACGCGTTCACAGCCAACAACGAACCCGCCAGGTTAGTGTCTATCGTCTCAACGTCTTTTCCAAAGCGATTTAGGCCTAATTCATCCTCCGTCAGTCAATCAATCGACGAGATGAAACAAACTCAGCCCGTACCCTGAGGGGTCACGTCATGCCAACGCATCGTAGCTCTCACCACGCCTACCAATAGCTGCCTGAAAACCCGTCTTGAAGCCCTCAACGCACCCGTGTACTGCACTGCCGAAGACAGAATACCAATGATCGCAGAGGTCAAACCGATTGCGCCGTAAATGCCAACATAGAACAACGGCTCTTCGTTTGCATCCGGAAGATCGAACCACAAGAACTTATGTGTGGCCTGGACGTGGTAAAAGGGATTGGAGTAGTAACTGATATCGTGCGAGGCGATGAATCCGTTCATCAATGCCTCGTTCTCCATTAAGGCAGACGAGGTAAAGGTGTACGGCGCGACCGTCGTACTGTTGCCATAGGCCTGGCCCCATTGCTGGACATCGTGATATTGTTTAGTACCCGAAGCAGTGTCTCCAACAATACTGTTGAGGCTTACCCGAACCCAGACCTTCTCGAGAACTCCCAGACCTTGGGTGCTGAATATCAAAGCCGTCAATATGAGCCACGTCCAATACGACCTGAGCAGTACTACGGTGTGAGCAGCTTGAAAATCAGTCGACACCGCAGGCTACTCACGAAGCCTTTAGGTATGCGTTGTAGACAGACCACTTCACGCCTCCGGTTTCCCTATGCTCGTCCTTGACCAGCTTCTTTGGCTTCTTTGATCCATCCGTGGCAGGCTCCGCAGGAGTTCCGTCCACGGGCGCGTCACCCGCAGCGGCAGGTTCTTCTTGGTTCACGTGGGCTTCCGAATCCTGGGTGATTTGCTCCAAGGAAGGAATGGATACTTGATGTATGGGAATGACAGGAATGATCGAAAAAAACAAAGACAAAGAACGAAGGATCAGCGAACGATGAGATCGAAATAACTCAGTGACGCTTACTAGTTCTGCCGTCACTGGAGTGCAACCTCAGGCTGTCCTTCCCTTCTTTGAGCTCGCGGATACGGTGTGGAACGAAAAGGCACTTGAAGGATTGGAACGGTAGAAATAGGAGCCGAAGCGGGCCACCGCATCTTTGTGTGATCCTGATTCATTCTCGTGGAGAAGGGGCGCGATGTGGAGCGCACGTAACGGCGACCACGGCAACCGCAGAGTGAATAATTGCTTCAAGGAGGACACTCGCTGCTGAGTCAGCTGCTGGCGCCGCATCGCTCGAAAGTTCGACTCGATTAAACTTCAGAGTCAAGACTCAACAATCATAGTAGTATCCTATGCTACTAAGTGAACACCGTGGAAATAAAGTCTAGAGGTAAATCGACCACCAGAACATTGCACGTACACGAGCGTTGCCGTCATACACCGAGACGAAAGTGAACGAACGCAACACGTTAACTGAGATGACATTGTCATCAATAACACCACCAGATCAATCATCACCATCGTCGATAACACGAACATGACGCACAGGCAGCGAGCGCAAACGTCTCGAGCGGGTCAATGCACGCAAGCGCACGCTCAACGACAGAGAGTAACACTCAGAACAAATATGTGCACGCAGTGCATTCTGTAAAGTTTGTTTTGTTTTGTAGACCGCTTAGTGTGAACGCGGGTATAAACTCTGCAAAGGGGGTTGGTGCATGTGGGTGAAACGGACAGGTCTGCAAACGAACCAAGAAACACTGCAGAATCCACCGGGAGGTTACCACCCACGCCGATCGACCGGACCGCGGTGAGCGAACAGAGAGTCACATAGTTCGGTGAAGCCCCGGCTGCAATCACAAACACTCCCGTGATGATGAGGGTTAGGCTAAATGCCCATCTACGATGCAGTGTAGCTTATTACCGACGACCCCATACGTCTGACATGACACCCCAAAAGACGCCTCCGACGAGCAACCCGACGTTCTGCGCAAGCTTGAGGAACGGACCTTCAACGTTGAACTGGTACACAACAGGGCTGAGAATCAGGCCCGTGACAATCTAGTAGTAGAGCCGATCAGCGCCTATCAGTAATTAACGTCGTTACTTTTCCCAGATCATATACCCACCGGCCAAAGGTTATCACTGGTTTCAAAAGTTAACCTTGTTCGAGAGTGAACGATTTGACGTGCTCACGATAGCCAACCAAATCCAGCGACACAGAATATGAACCACTAAATAGAGTCAGTGTCGAACAACCATCGCACGACGCAGCGAATCGAAGGAAATGGCGGGGTACTAGGTGGGAATGAAATTAAAACTTGCTTGATATTTCCCCATTCCGATATCTTGGAGTGCATCATTTAGGACCCTTGCCTTTGCTCGATAGATCGGGTCGAAAGCAGGCTCGTCCGACTCATAGATGTCCTCCAGTGTTACCCCCAGTACCCATCACTGTACCTTTTTCTCCTCCGCCAAGGCCGCCATCCTCTCCTCCGACCTCCTCGCCTCCCTCCGCTCCCATCCACGCGTGACCAATGGCTTCGGCTCCAAATCCGCAAAGAAGTATTTACACGCCTTCTCGATCACCCAGCATCCAACGAAATCGGCCATCATCACGCTTGTTAACTTGACCTTGAACTATTTATCCAATTCACAGTCAGTCGAACATGACCCTCACGCAAAAAGCATACCACGTACCGCAGTATCCATCTCAACAATCTGAAGCCACCCATTCAAATCGGGGAAAAAGTCAGTCGATCCCGAAAATGCAACCGTGCTGGCCCCGACTAGACCCCAAAACAGCTTCGAGTTTTCTCGGATACCTTCCCGGAAAGGTCGGCCTTGGAAGTTGATCGCAAACGTGGAGACCTGCTGGGAGAGTCCGAGGAGATAAATAGCCGTGTTCAGCAGGCTCGGTTCGAATTTGGCTTCAAGGTCGATAACGCCGGATCTGTGGCAGCATAAAACAGTGGAGGTCGGGTCAGGCATGACATAGCGAGTAGATGATGGACCGACTCACGGTTCGTAAAAGTGTGCCAAATTCGTGATGTACACCAGAGATACGATGTGCAACGCAAACTGAACGAGGACGGACAAGAGCACGTAGAGGTTGAAAATATTGCCCAGCGGTCGTTCGTGCGAAAGCTTCTCGACGGGCTACACAAGATGCCATGCACGTCAATGACAAGTCATAAGAAAGCGTATACACCATACCTATGCGCGCGATATGGATATGCACAAGAAACAGACCGACATCAACATCCCGCTGACAGTCACCTGATAATCACCAAACTTGACGCCGTCAAGATATTGCACACTCAAACTGTATGCAGTGATGAGACAGTTCAACGCCAAGATCTTGTACATTTGGATCGTCGCGACCAGCGTACAGCGACCTTGCCTGATGATGTGGGTAACTAGATGATAGGTTGGGTCGATCCATTGTGGCGATGGAGAGCAACAAGTTACTCACCGGCAGCGACGTGCGCGAGTTTCGAAGTGAACGAAGTGGCACACGATGCATCCCCGAGCTTGATCTGAGGAACATCATCGTCTCCATCCATAGTGGCGAGCACATCTGTGATTGAAGCCAAATCAAACTATGCGTCGATCAGTAAACAAACCACCAAAGCCTCGCGAGAACACCAACCTCCTCCATCGGATTTCTCTGCCTTGCAACTTGCAAGTTGGCAGTGGCCTGTTTCTGTGCCTCTACGACATTCGGATACAAGGGCGCAATCGCAGCTGGTATAGGTGGAGGCGGTTGTCCAAAGCGTGCGGAGATCTTGAGTTGGCTCTCGTACACTTTCTTGATCCGTTTCATCTTGTGGTGCTCGGCAATCTTTATTGAGTCTTCGGGAGAGCCATCCAAAAGTGCAACACCAATGTGGGCCTGTTTGAGCGCACCGACGTCGTTCGTACCGTCTCCAGTCATCAAGGTGACATATCCCAGGGATTTCAAGCTGGTAAGGATGAATTCCTTCTGCGTAGGAGAAACACGAGTATAGACCCAGGTATTTTGCACCAGGTCATTCCAGCTAGGTAAAGACTGGAACTGTTTCATGGCAACGCCCGTGATACAGATGTCGTATTGGTCAAAGAGAGATTTATCGAGGGGCTTAGATGGGTCGACCGGAATAATCTTGCTCTCATCGACAGTGCGCCAGCAAAGATCTGGAATGAGGCAAAACATTTGTAAGAGGCGAACTGTATCAAAGACGCCAATCAATATACCAGCCTCGTAGGCAGCGTCTTCCTTCAAGTCCAAGATGAGCGCGTCCCTGTCGACAATCTCCACATCACGTGCGACATGCACGGCTGTCAACGGGTTATCACCTGTAATCATGATGCACTAAACCGCAGTTTAGTATATCAACCGTACACACTGAACATGCAAAACGTACACGATGCGACGAAGCCGCCAACATTTTGAGCGTCGCAACAGCGTCCGGTTTCAATGGGCAATGGAAAACAAGGAATCCAGCAAACGTAAGACTGCTTTCGACTTCCTCTCGGTGAAGTTTATTAATCTTCAAAACATCGTGTCAACACACTGAAACGAAGAACACCTTGGAAGGACGATACCTTGTCGATCGACATCGAATCCATTTCCTTCATGCCGAGGGCAAGCACGCTGCTGCCCCGTCTCGTATACCACTTGTAGGTCTCGTCATACCATTCGGGTACCTGCGCGAGCATACGTTTGATAGTCTCAGGAGCCCCTTTAACAGACACAAGAGCCTTGCCCGAAGGAAGAGTGGACGCGGTGGGCATGCACTTAAGGGCAGAAGAGAACTGAAAGCGACGGCAGATGTAGATCCGTGATGTATTCGATGTCTTACTGGAGGCAGGAGCAACAGAATCACCTGCCAGTGTAAGATGCATACGCACCGCCACCCTCAGAAACAAACCTGGAGAAATTTGCCACTCGAGCGCTTCAAGGGTTGTTTTCTCCATGGGGTCACCAACGACAACACCATCATCCAAGCGAACCAAAGCATGTGCTGTAGCGAGACAGAGCATGGTCTGCTTGCCAGAGCCTTTCACATCAATAAGCCTCAGCTTGTCAAAGTCGCTACCAATCGAGTCTCAGTAAAGCACACCAACGGGCATGAAAAACCTTACTCGATGCCTGCAACACCATCAAGGACTAGATTCTCGGCGGTGATCGTACCTGTCTTGTCAAAGCAGCACACATCGACTCGTCCGGCATGAGGAATGCGGAATGGTTCCGTGCAGAAGATGGCTATTGACTTGTTTAGCTCGAGTTATTTTCAGAGGAATTGACTTACAAAACTTGAAGAGTGCTACAAGTGAAGCATTGACCGCGAGTGACAGTTCCATCGGTAACTCTGGTGGCACGACACTGGTAATAATCAGGACACAGTCGAGCAACAGCTTGGACTTCTTGAGGTCTCTCTCAATACCTATCTCAGGTGTGACCATCAATGAAGATCGGTGAACAAAATTATGAAGTACCTTTCACCCAAACATACCAGCTTCAAGTTGCAGCAATCGTGAAGATGAGCAGGAACCCGACGAACAAAAATAACTCCATATTGTTTGCGGATACACGCTCAGTTGAGAAAATCATTGTCCGGACTAGTTGTCCTTGTGCTGTGCCGAAGCCAGTACGCAACACAACACCTAGACATCCACCATCGGGAGTTCCCGCGGAGGTCTGACCTTGGCCTGGTGAAAATGTTGGAGTCGGACATTATAGTCGAATACAAAAGTACTGACTGGTGGGGCTCGCTTGCAGTACTTTCGTTCCGCTAAACAAGATCTCGTTCTTGTGGGCACCGTCGACGTCGATCTTATCCGAGGCATCCAAAAGTTGGATAGACTCCTTGAGAAGTGGTGTTGATTCACCGGACAGCATAGCCTCATTGACAATACATGTACCATGAACCAAGAGGATGTCGGCAGGGACAACAGTTTCAGATTGTAAACGTGCTGGACGAACTACTATGAGGTACCAAACGCCAATAATTAACGGGACACACTCACCGACCGAAACTACGTCTCCGGGAAGGAGTTCATCCGTCTGCAAGGTCGTCCACTTGGAATCGCGGAGACATTGAATGGGATACGGCATAACCGACATGGTTCTAAACTCGGTCAATGTTTTAAGCCGCTGCACAAAGTCATAAGTTCAGGCAAGATGAGGCAACTGGGTCGACATACCTGCCAGACTACGGTGCACTCAAACATGACAAGCATGAAGAGAGTGAAAATGCTGTAATACCAGTACTCGTCCAGGCACCACAGCGCAACACAAAATATCTGGAACACAAAGAAAGGCGCGGTCGCGTGTTCACCAAAGAGTTCTGCGAAGGAGGGGATTGGAATGTTGAACTCGTTCTTTCCGTACAAGGATTTGAGCGGCTCAGTTTGCTTCGCCGCGAGACCGGGAGGTGCGTGGAAATCCGAAAGCGGAGGAAGGCTTGTGCATGGATATGGGAGTCGGGTAAACACGATGGGTGACGACTTTGCTACGACATATGTATCACGTTGGTAATTGAACGAATATGACAGAGGCTCGGAAGGGACGGGTTTGACCAGTGGTACGATTTCACCTTGACCGCGATGTTGGTTGGGGACGAGACGAATGCAGTCTGCCTCTTGGATTGAGTTGGCCTTTTGGAACAAGAGACGAGTCAGAAAATATACAACATACGCGAGAGTAGGGTCATACCGTACGGGTGGTTATCCAAGCCTTTGCGGCAGCACTCCAACGTGTTACCAAGAAACTGAGAGCATGACCTGCGCCGAGCGAGACGCAAGCGAGAAAGGTCCACTCTTCGCTCTTTATCCAGTCATCATACCGTACGTAGTATGCATATGCAAGGAGAGGGTAGACGGAAAGAAATGGGAGTGTATAGATATATGTATACCATGGGAGGGCGACGTGTAGACTCGCCCGAGCAATCTCAGGCGACTCTATGCGAACGGATACCCTAAAGAAAAGCTTGTCAATGAAAAAAAAGGGCTCGAGTAGAGAACATTGTCTTACATGTCGCGCCCAAGACTGAGTGAGTGACAACAAACTGCGCTAATGCAAAGAAGACTTGCGCAACTTGCAATTTTGTAGACACACGCTTAGTCATCAAACTAGTACTTTTTATTGGTAATTAAACAAGATGTAGTAGATGGTCACGGATATATCCAAAGCTGCACCTCGTCCTCATTGTCAACGCTGTCTGCACTGCGGAGAGGGGGTCTCAAAGGCTGTTTTCCTTGCACGAGACTCGAGTGATGATCGCGTGGGAGGGAAAGTAAAGACAATGGTGTATCTAGGTGGATAGGATCCAAGAGGCCGGCGATGTCATCACCGCATTTGACGACGTCGCGTCTCCAACGATCGATCGAGTGGAAGGTGTCTGTGGCACAGAACACGGTGGGAGACCAGTCGTCGATGTAGTCTTTCTGCAAGCCCGAGTACGGTCTCTTGGAGGGATCCTCTGAACCATCCCAGCTGATGGGATAAAATATAAAACGTGGCGGGGTGGTAGAATCCTGAGCTAGCTGAGCGTGGACGGGGTCGGGGGTAGGCAGAGTGGCGGTGGTGTTGGAAGGGGTCACTTCTGGTGTGGTGCTGAGCTGGTCGTAAGCCAACATTAACGCATACAAACCTGGCTATACTCACTGGCGAGACGACTCACCGTTTGAGGTGTCCATGTAGTAACAGCATTAATGACATAATGGCTACTTCTTATTTGTTTGACTCTGTTTGTCTTTCACTCATCGTCCACGTCGACCAGACAACTCATCCAAAGTTTAACAATGCTCAACTTCGAGGACGTCGAGGAGCGCGACGGTGCGTACGACTCGCATCACAGACATTTTTTGTGTCTAATTTTCGTGCAGGTGTGCGGCTTTCGTGGAATGTCTGGCCCTCGTCGCGCATGGAGGCAACCCGGACGGTGGTGCCCATATCAGCGCTGTACACACCACTCAAGCACCGCGAGGATCTGCCCCCAGTCCTCTACGAACCCGTCACGTGCAAGCCCCCGTGTCGGGCCATCCTGAATCCCTACTGGTACGGCCCTTCTTTCACCCGTCTTACCATCCTCTGATCTTCTCTTGCCAGCCAAATCGACATCCGCGGAAAACTCTGGATATGTCCTTTTTGTCTCTCCCGCAACGCTTTTCCTCCCCACTACAACGACATTTCAAACACAAACTTGCCCGCAGAGCTGCTCCCAAAATACACCACCATCGAGTACACCCTCTCTCGTCCGGTCCAAGTGCCTCCCATCTTTCTTTTCGTCGTCGATACCTGTCTCGACGAAGAAGATCTCAAAGCACTTCGGGATGCCATCGTCGTCAGTCTCAGCCTGCTCCCACCCTATGCCCTTGTCGGTCTCATCACCTTCGGCACCATGGTACGTGTCCCCACCCACTTACCTTTTCGTAACTCACACACGTCTAGACACAAGTTCACGAAATAGGCTATGCCGAATGTAGCAAATCTTACGTGTTCCGTGGTGGCAAGGAATACACTCCCAAGCAGATCCAAGACATGCTCGGTCTCAGTACCACTGCCCGTGCCGCACCTCGTCCTGGACAGCCAATGCCCCAGCAGGCTTTTGGCGCCGCTCGATTCCTTCTTCCAGTCCAACAGTGCGAATTTCAACTCACCGGCATTCTCGAAACTCTTGCACGTGACCCGTGGCCTGTGGCTAATGACAAACGTCCTCTGCGCTGCACGGGTGTCGCTATCAGTGTCGCAGTTGGCTTGTTGGAGGTCAGTATTCCCCTCGTTTCTCATCGACCGTTGCCCATAGTAGCTCTTAGACCACATATCCTAACACGGGTGCTCGTGTCATGCTCTTTGCTGGTGGCCCCGCTACCGAAGGTCCCGGTATAGTGGTGAGCAATGAACTGAAGGAACCCATCCGTTCACACCACGATATCGAACGCGATAGCGTGAAGCACTACAAGCGCGCTGTCAAGGTATACACATTTGTTTTACAATTTTGTTTCCCATCTCACCCTTCTTCATCTCTAGTTCTATGAAGGTCTCGCAAAGAGAGCGTCGAACAACGGTCATATCGTTGATTTGTTTGCTGGTTGCCTCGATCAAGTTGGCCTACTGGAAATGAAGTCCATGCCCAATTCGACGAATGGTGTCATCGTCCTCTCCGATTCGTTCGCCACCTCAATTTTCAAACAAAGTTTCCTTCGTGTATTCAGCAAAGACGATCAAGATTTCCTGCAAATGGGTTTTAATGCTACCTTTGACGTCCAGGTACTTGACTCTTCATTTCGCTTATTAGATCGCATGATCTCAAGCACTGCCCTAGACTACCAAGGAACTCAGAGTTTCTGGCCTGATCGGGCATGCCATATCCGCTGGCAAGAAGTCAGCTTGTGTGGGGGAAACTGAGATCGGCATTGGTCAAACATCAGCTTGGAAATTGAACTGCATTACTCCCCGAACATCCGCTGCAGTGTATTTTGAAGTTGTCACTCCCGCTGGTCAGGCCCTCCAGCCCGGTTCACGCGGTCTCATTCAATTCGTCACTCATTATCAACATTCGTCCGGTCAGCAGCGCCTACGGGTGACGACCATCGCACGTAACTTCGCGGAAGCTGGATCGCCAAGCATTGCTGCTTCATTCGATCAAGAAGCAGCGGCTGTGCTGATGGCCAGAATAGCAGTCTTCAAGGCAGAGATCGACGATTCATCGGACGTGTTGAGGTGGTTGGATCGAATGCTCATCCGGCTGTGTCAAAAGTTTGCAGACTACAGAAAGGAAGATCCGACGAGCTTCAGGTTGACGGACAACTTTAGCATTTACCCACAATTCATGTTCCATCTGAGGCGGAGTCAATTTTTGCAAGTGTTCAACAACAGTCCGGATGAGACGGCATTTTATAGGCAAGTGGACTCTTGTCCCTTCCTTTGCTTGGCGAATGTGTTCTCATCTCATCACTTTCCAGACATATCCTGAACGAGGAAGACGTCAACAACTCCTTGATCATGATACAACCAACCCTCATGTCCTACACCTTTGACGTCCCGCCTCAGCCCGTTCTGCTTGACAGCGTCTCGATCAAACCAGATGTCATCCTCCTCCTCGACACCTTCTTCCACATCCTCATTTTCCATGGCGAAACTGTCGCACAGTGGCGCAAAGCAGGCTATCAAGACCAAGAAGGTTACGAAAACTTCAAAGAGCTCCTCGAAGCGCCCGTCGCTGACGCCCAAGATCTCCTCACGGACCGATTCCCGATCCCACGATACATCGTATGTGATCAGGGGGGAAGTCAGGCACGATTCTTGTTGTCCAAGTTGAATCCGTCGACGACGCACATGTCAGCGTCGATGTACGGGTCTGCGCAAAGTGCGGGTGCGGGGCAGGCGATTTTCACCGACGACGTGAGCTTGCAGGTATTTATGGAGCACTTGAAGCGACTGGTATGTGTTTTTTTTTTCCTGTTTCCGTTTTTTTGACTGATGGGCGTTGGGGTAGGCCGTCGGTGCACAAACGAACTAGGATGTCTGGGTTATCGTGAACAGTGGTGGTCTTCGTCTTTAATCATTCGTTCTTTTTGCTTCTTTTCGACATCGATACACTATTGGTTTGTCTGTCAATGTTTCCTTCGATTAACGATAGGAGTAGATGCAATGCATAGAAATCTCCGAGCGATTGTCAGCACTGCAGCCCGTATCCGGCAACTCGGGCTCCCGGGGCCGGAGAGCATCCAAGTTCGACCTCCCAGCGCATGGAACGACGTCCAAGGATTGGTACCTGTGCATCCACAATTTCGTCCTGCCATTTTCATTGAATGCCCATTCACGGTGCAAGACCTGTTCTGGACTCTGAACTCGTCAACCACATGTTTGATCATGATGCTTGGCGTCTCATTAGTATGGCCCGTTACAAATTCCTTTGTATTCTTATTAACTTGCTTGTTTTCCTTTCGAATCTTCGATTATGATGGCTTTATCTCGGTGAGAACCCAGATCTCAATCCGACTATAACCGCTCTTTTCGATTCCGGCTAATCCCGTAGTACTGGCTCATTGGTTTGATACACCACCGAACGTGTGTGGACCAGGAGTTTACTATTGATGTTTCAGACCATCCTTTATAACGGAAGGAAGCGGAACACCGTGTGGCAAGGTATATTATAATAGTGACATGGTACAGTTCTTGCGATTTGTTTCCCTCATCTTGACATGCTTGAGTACTCTCTATCTGTGTTAGTACCGCGTTGTCATCGCATTAAGACGGCCAAGTATGGACGTCCTCCCTCTGGATCCCGCCAACTCCAGTATTCGGGAACATTCGCGGAATCGATCTACACTATCGCTGGAAGAGCTATAAAAAGTGGGCTAAAGAACATGGTTCATTCATCCATCATATACATACACAGCCTAAACAGTCCTGAAAACAGATATATGCATTCAGGTGACATCATTTATACTCGACTCTTGACTCAGGCAATCATCGTCATCAATTCCGAAAAGGTCGCACAAGACCTTGTCGACGGACGGTCCCAGAATTATTCTAGTCGCCCGGAAAGTGTCGGTGTCATGATTACTTCTCACTTCCCGGTTTCTATCATTTAACCACTTCACAAAGTCGGGAACAGCCTCGGAATGGAATTCACAGCCTTGGAATGAATGTAATATTCTTCCATATTTCTACCATACGGTGACCGGTGGCGGCTTCACCGCAGTGTCAAGCATTTCATCTCAGTGCGGCACCATCATTTCGTCCCCTCCAGTTACGAAAAGCAAACAATTTGATCATGAATCTGATGTCTGATCCTCGCATTTATAAAAACCACCTACATGTGTAACGTACTTCCATGCAAGCTCATCGGTTACTCTGACGGTCCGTCCTCGATAGCTTTAGTCCGAAGTTCTGGACAGACTGGCATTTAACTTTGCAATCTCGTGTGATGTAGTGTTACATCTTAACTATTTTTGGTTGTGCTCAATTTTCACTATTGAACAACATTCGAACCGTTGAGTTGTGAGAGTTACATCGTTACATTAACGATCTAATAGAGTTGTTTGGAATTTCTAAGTACATTCCTTTATATTCTGATCCTTGAAATCCACGAGAAAAATTGCAGAGTTGAGCCCGTCAGTCAAAGTGTGTTCCACCGTCGATCGATATCTGCAAAAAAAACAGAAGGTCAGACTTGACGAAATTCAGCCCGTCACAAGATGCGAGTTACCGTCTGGCCTGCATGTGAAAAGGTGAGCACCACGAGATGTCCGATAAAACAAAGATGCGTACCGGTGACATGGCGTGCCTCTGGTGACACCAAGTAGGACACGAGGGCCGCAACATCCTGGGGAGTTCCCAAGCGTCCTACCGCAGCCATCTTGGTCAACTATTTTTTTGCCCAGAGCCGTCAGAGTCGGTGAGTCAGTGTAGATCGAGTACAGCGATCGAGTACGGGTGTCGGAATCATGCTTACCGGATCAATAACGCCCCCTTTGTCGCCCGTGAATTTGATCATGTCGTCTTGCAGCGTATCCACTTTTTTGCCGTGCATTCTAGGGGTTAATACACAACGTCAGAGACGAGACTAGGAAAACGACTGACGCATTGTAGTCTCGACCAGACCCGGAGCATACGAGTTCACGGTGATTCCATGCCTCCCAAACTCGACGGCTTGAACATGCAGTTAGATCGCTATACGTCGAAGGAACATCAACCTATCAAACCTGCAGTCTGAGTCAATCCCCTGATAGCAAACTTGGACGTGCAGTAGGCGCTCAGCAACGCATGTCCTGTAATGATGTCGACGACATGTTAGCCAGAATAAAAGTATGTAGCATAACACTGACCTTGTTTGCCCGCGAGAGAGCTGGCGCCGATGATTCGACCTTTGATTTCGAGGTCTATCATCTTCTGTGCTGCGTATTTATAACAGAGGAATGTTCCACGGACGTTCACAGCTAAAACGGTATCAAAGTCGTCCACGGTCACTACAAAACAACGTGATCGTCAGGGAGTGCCCTGTTGGTTCTGCCCCCAGCGAACTGCAGTGAGGAGGAAATAAATCGACAAACTTTGGACGATCGGACCGGTTCTCAAGATCCCGGCATTCGCGACCATCTGATGGGAAACTATCTGAACCAACCTCCAAGTGACGCCGATAGAAAGATATTGACTTACCACATTGAGTGAGCCGAGCGCTTCGACCGTGTCATCAACCATGTTCTTCACTTGCTCCTCGATGCTGACATCTGCTATCAGCGTGTGAACTCGCCGGTCTGGATATTCCCTGTTGATCTCCTCGCCGACTTTATCCAGTTTAGCTTTGTTGACAGCCAGATCGTTCAACGCAATGTCATACCCATCGCTCGCGAGTCGAAGAGCGATGGTCCGACCTATGCCATTGGCCGAGCCTGTGACCAACGCGACGCCTTTCGACTTGGTGTTGACTTCAAATGGCATCTTTGAGTGTGAGGGAGGGAGATAGCACAGTCTGACTTCTGCTAGTCCGTCTCCCCGGTTTTTATATCCTTTGAGGCTTCCGCAAACGTTAATAGAGCCGCCCTCATGCCACCGGCGCTGGGCGTTAGGCAGGTGCTTGACCATCAATAAAATTGTAGGGCGCCGAGAACAAAGGACGAACTTTGATTACGGAAAAGTTACGCCGACATAACCGGTTTTATCTCATTGTTCTCAGACTATAATTGTGGCGGATTCCAGTTGCGCCCTGTGCTCCATTTCGGTGAGTGGGACCAAGGGGGTATTGCACCAGGGCATTCGCTATCAGACTGCTCTATCTTATGTTGTTGTTTACCATGGCATGTCACTAAGCGAACTACTCACATGGTAAACTTGAAGGTCAACCGGCGCTTTTTCACTTTCTGTGAGTCTTGCGCCGTCCGTTTCGTTGACATGATTCTTATCAGCTACAATCGTGCTAGGCTGATACACAAAACGGTTCTAGCATGGGAGTCGTCGAAAGGAGCTTCAAGTTAGGGTTCTACAGGAACCAAGACTAAGACATTCCAGGGGGCATATGTCCGAGTACCGGGTATGAGTCACCATTCCCGGCCGGTTCCTAGAATGCCTCGGAGTCAAGTTAAGACCGGGCTTCCAAGGAGGGGGCAAGTACTACGCTGTAAATGGTTGGCCTGAGATATATGATACAGGCAGCATTGTTTACATACCGTGCGCAGAGTTTACAGCATGAGAAATTTGATAACGAGATGGAGATGGCTGGAGGACAAGCACGCGCGCGCCTTGTCACGATTGTGGACCGAAAACTCACCTAACTTTAATTATTAGGGATAGGAACAAATCGAATGGAGCATGGGTCAAACTGATAATGATTTGATTATCATCCGAGCGGGGAACGAGAATGCGACGCAAAACGGAACATGGTTGAAGACTGTTTCGCATATGCCAGTGAACGTTTGAATGTTTAGGGACAGCAGAGCGAGCTGCTAGATCGCCTCATTTAGGCAATCTGACACTGCAATCGGTGTCACGTTGTGAGGCTGGTCACCAATGATATCACCAAAATCGTTTGCGGGACACCTCGGAGGAGAGACAGATGCCCCTCCCAGGAGATGCCCCGAAGAGGTAGAGTCTCGTCTGGTAACCACGACATATCAACTTCGACTCGGGGCACGTTCGTCGACTGTCCTGAACATCGTGAAGGGAAGCGGCGCCGACGCAAGTACGCCATGGCTCGCGCGACGCGCCGGCGTCGGCATTCACCACCTCGTCCAGAAAGTCTAGACATGTCTGGAGACACCCCCGCCACCTAAGCAGCACCGCCCCGCCAACGTCGACTCCCACAATCCTGCGTTTACCCCAGTCCTCGCAGACTCAGACGCGCCTTGGGCCTTGAGCGTAGTCATGTCGACCGAGATTCGAAACTTGAAAACACAACTGATGGGTCCGTCAATGTTAGGTTCCTAGAGGAGGGTGCAATCGTCCTGGTCCTGAAACCTGATGTCTCGCCAATGACCATCAGACGACGTGACATTATGATGATGGGACACGTGCCTGTCTGGGATACGAGGAGCCGCTACAGCAGCTGAGATATCTCTAACGAAAGGTAGTATGCAAGGGGAATTCAATGTAGAATTACACAGAAGGATTCAATTCCTTCGAACTGGGAAATGGAACTTTGGTCGTGAATGTCACAATTAATGCAACAGACGGTCGATGCATGTGTTTCATTCATAGTGGCAGCGATGTGGAACTGCTCCCAATGAGACGTATATCTTAGGGGCCTTGAACGCATTGAATTAGACGGCGCCCGAGGGAGGTTATGGTATGTTTGTGATCACGGTGTCTGTGGTCCTGTCATAGTGATGATAGAAGGTAGTTGAAATGGCACATGCGACTCACTCAGCCTCGGATATTTTGGGACTCGACCTATCAATGCCTGCGTACCGACCGTAAGGTCCGGTAAGTTAGTTATAAGCAGTGGTATCGTTGGCCGCGCTGAGAACGTGTAGTAATCCGATCCTAGACACCGGACCAAGAAACCAAAAAAAATGAAACGCGCCTGCAATGCTCGACTTTGGTGCATTACGGGAAGTGACCGAAACGGCCCTCAGAGATCGCAGCTCGCTTTGACTGGAGCACGTTGCGATTTGTGGAACAAACCAGCCTGATCATCATGATGCTGCGACCGTGACAAGCCTCGTGACTTTGTGTATCAGTGCTATTAGCTAATCTATTCCCACGAGAAATCGTTTTGCAGACCAGACCACAACTGGAACGAGTATGGGGAGTCACTTTGTTGTTTTCCTCGATCTTCAAGTCGTTCCTAGGTCATTATAAAATGCATCGTCATTGTGGTGATTGACGCACCTTGGGCTGATCGTCGCTAGCACTGCTTGCATCCTCGACATGTTCTGATTTTCCCCCCTTATTCATTGACATCTATGTGCCTCAACCCCTTTCTATGACTTTGCTGCAATGCTGATGCCTTCATTTGGTCCGTCAGCCCTTCTTCTGGCTTGGCGGCTCAACCTGGATCGCCTCTACTATCATTGAACCGGTTATGCAAAATTGACAAAGCCATTTACCATAGCTCTTTTACCTCTCCAGAAAAAAATCTCGAAAAAAATTAGGGAAATGTACTATCTACTATA